>BGPR01019691.1:0-28866 GCA_013235015.1 Araneus ventricosus
GCAAAGTTAAATTTATTGTGATCTCTATTAATTCGTCTATTGTTTCAGAAACTCTATATGATTTTTGAAGATTGACAGCAATATTACTATTTCAACAAATTAAATCTTTTTTTCTTAAAAAGTATATAAGGAAAACTAACCAATATTAATCTTAAGCGCCGCGGTCTTTTCTCTCATGTTTTCTCTATAATCAGCAAAACTACTTCTGCGTTCACCAAGTCACTTCATTTTTTTGCGTAGAAAACAATCTCGTCCCCAATCAACCTATCCAACCCAAACATTAAGGTATTTTCTTCTTGACTAGCAATTTTTCGTCTGCGAGCCAACTAGAGCCACATGGTCCAAGAAACAATGAGAAAAACCACGACCCCTTCTCCACTGGCAATTTCGAAAATAAAACTACCCCTACGATTGGCAGAGAAAACCCAGTGGAATGGTATGGGCAAAACGTAATTGTAACCTCGCCGCTAGCGATGGACTTGGCAGACACCCAATCTATTCCTTTTTATTTTTTATTTCATCCAGTCGTTATTTCATTCTCTGATTCTTTTTATAGAATACATATTCTGCTGACTCCGCGGGAAGATTTCTATGCTGTATAAATGCATTAATGTTCCTTGCCATAACTCTTTATTCGATCCAGTGAGAACCAAATTTTTCTAAACTTGTGGAGTAGAAGCTGTCTTCTCCGTCAAAATTCTTTCTTTTTGTGATTCAAAACCACTGTCTGGGCTAGGTTATTGACTTTCCAGAAATCAAGAATAGATAAATATTTTATACGAAAGGAAGTTTAAATCATTTTATGGTGCTGAATAACTTGTTAGAATTTCATTGACGCTTCATTACAAAACTATTTTTTTCAGTTACTTTTAACTTAAATTAGAGAAAAATGAAAGAATGGTAGGTAAAACAATTGAAAAACGTTAATAGTTATTCTAAATTGCACCAAATATTTTAGATAAATGATTTTAAAATGTGCAGTACAAGCTATCATCTCGGTCAGAATTCTTTCTTTTTTGTGATTAAAAACCACTGTCTGAGCTAGGTTATTGGCGTTCCAGAAACCAAGAATAGATAAATATTTTATACGAAAGGACGTTTAAATCATTTTATGGTACTTAATAAGTTGTTAGCATTTCATTGACGCTTCATTCTAAAGCTCTTCGATCAGTTACCTTAAACTACAGAAAAATAAAAGAATGGTAAGTAAAGCAGTTCAAGAACGATAATTGTCATTTAAATCATACTAACTATTTTAAAGAAATGATTTAAATTTACTACGCTGGAAATAAGTAAAAACTTCTATTGTATTCAAATATAATTGAAATATATAATGCTTACATTCTGTATAATACTTGTATACACTATACATTCGTTTCATAACTATTTTATATGTATCATTTTTACAACATATATATTCTTTAGAATTCACAAGATGATGTTCCCATGCTATATTAATCAAATTAAGTTTGTTGTCACAAATATTTCTCCAGTAGTGTGTTATGCAATTTTTAAATACCCAGTTACTGTCTAAGTCATGTTTTTGTACTAGAAATCACTATATGGGATGGGGAACGAATTACAAAAATAATTCAGAAATGAATTATCTACCCAGTATGCATTATTTATTTATTTATTTAACCCTCAACTGCTTCACGTACATACTCAAAATAGTATATGGTGCTTTATTATGTACTAAATGGAATAATGTCGTTTTTTGCTGCTCTGTGATTGATAGACGATATTCTGCTTGCTCATAAACATTCGAAGTGCTATGTAGTCGACAAATGTAATTTATAGGTTATTTTTTCATTCAAATATAGGAAAATAAACAGTAATATAATTTATTGGCACGTCAGAAGTTATTGTGAATTACATGAATAATTTCGAAACCACTTTTTGTTACGATAAATCTATTCAACTGTAGATTTCATTGAATAATATAATTGAATTCAGATGAAATTGGGCTAAAAGAATTTTTGTTATCACAGCTCCAGTTGCGCAAATAAGTGATGCTAATAAAACTCCAAAGCATTCTAACATATAAAGACTTCAAATTTTGAGGATTTGTAGAAATTATATGCATTTTGTATCTCTTGAGATTTTACAGTTTCAGCCATGGTTGTAAGGCATCTATTACTATATGTTAATATGTACTACCCAAGTAGTTTAGTTTAGTAGTATTATAGTATGAAAATTTCTAGCTTAAGTTTGAAATAAACACTTTAAAATCAATTTTTCCTATCTATCGTCATTTAAAGCAGTTGGTATTCACAATTACTAGTTTATTTTAAAATATTTGATTTGTAATTTGTAAATATGAAATACAGTCGGACCTCTATTTAACGAAGTCGCTAAATCCTGAAAAAAAGTTCGTTATATGGAAAATCCGTTAAATAGAGATTCACCTTTTAAAATACTTTAAACTACACAAAGCAGATTTTGAATTCATAAACACTAAATATTATTATTAAAGCAGTAATTAATCACTCCTTTATTTTGTAAATTAATATCTATTTGTTTTATATATCTTACCAATCAAAAAGAAATCTCCAAGGAAAACCAGAATAAAACAAAACATTGTCCGAGAATACACAGTATTTCCAATTTAAAAAAAAATAATTTTATATTAAAATTAATGAATTTTAATGACATTATCGCATTTATTTCAACAACTAATTTTAAGCATACATTGCCACATGCGTCCTTAAATTTAATTACTGAAAAAGTTCGAGGACACGGAACAACTCCATTGAGGGTGAAAGGGGATATTGAAAGTTTTTCTAATGAAGTGGACAGTGTGTGTGGGGGGAAGGTTGCACCTTCTGGATGAAATGAAAAGACTGACTGCTATTTTACTGCTCTCGATGAATTAGGAGACTGGTAAACCCAGTTCAAGGTCTTTGATCACCACAAAATGTGTTAAAAAATGTGTTCAGAAATATTTTAAGACATAGGGAGAAAAAAATATATTGTATCACAAGGAAAAAGTTCGTTAAATAGAGAATGCACTTCGCTATTTGGAGGTTATTTTACGAAGAAATTCGCAAAATGTTCTTGGTTCTAAGGAAAAGTTCGCAAAATAGAGAAATTCGCAAAATAGAGGTTCGTTAAATAGAGGTCCGACTGTACTTATAATGTTAAAAATAATAAAAAAAATGCCGATGAAAATGTTCCTAATGAATAAAATGAAGTATTTCATAATTCTTATTTAATATTCATAGCAATTAATAATAATTTTCTTCCTGTTTTTGTTATTTATCAGGAATAGCAGGAGAATTAGGATTTTCAAATATATAATTTATTAAAATTACTTCTAATTATACATCTAACGTAAACTCAAAATGGAAATCGAGGAGTTAGTACACACTTAAAAGACACCTTTAACACACCTAAGCAAGATCTTGATCTCTGCTTTTCATTGCTTGTATAAGCATTGGCAACTTGGTGCCGTTTTAAAAGTGTGCACCAACTTCTAGATTTCAACCAAATCTAACATCAGTTGTCATTAATTTATTAGCAAATATTAGTTCAAAATACATTTTATAATTAGGTCACTTGATCAAAATAGCTATGGATACCTTATTAGATACTAGCCGCCTTCGGCGACAAGCTTGTTCGCCGGGAATATAATTTCAACTGAATCTTTTATGTATAAATTGATATTCATGGTTCACTTAACAAAGTAATTTTAAATTTGAAATTTTGGTAGATATTTAACCCAGGTTCTTTCAATAGTCTTGCACCTATTCTGTTCGTTGTCTGCATGGACGTCGCTAATGGAGTGGAATAATTGTCTGTGTCATGTAGCATACAATTGCCTGTTGTCGGAATCAACTTCACTCTCTTAGTCGTCTTGCAAAATATGCATTTGATTTTAACTTAAAAATGTCGCAGAACATTTTACGTCCAGCAGCATATTAACTGTATGAAATTATGCTGATTAAAACATATCATTAAAAATTAAAATAATAACTTTGCTTTCAACAATGAAAAAGAAACATGCAAATAAATATTTATTTAAACAATGAAAACGGTTTGAATTGCGTTGCAGCAATGAAAAGTATTGTTGTAAATTATGTCAACATCGATAAACAGCATGTGATATGGAATGATTAGTAATTTTGTTACATTTTATTCCTGGTCATTCATTTTACTCTCTTATTTGATTTTTTATGGCTTGCTTGCGCTACAAGCACTAGAAATAATCTCACTAGCTAAGGACTTGAGTTATCGAGGTCACGTTTGATGAATCTTTACAGATCATAGGATTACAGCAAGTCAACGGGAAAGTCATTGCTAAAGACAAGGAGAGCCAAGTATAGATTCTAACCGATACACCATGTATAGATTCTTCCAGGGACATTTTCTTACCAGAAATGGTCGAATTAGGGCTGTATAGAATAGATAAGATGCTTGTTGATTAATAATGTTTAATGATTTTATATATATATAAAATCATTAAACATTATTAATATATATATATATATAATACATATATCGGTATATTGTCTCTCTCTCTCTATATATATATATGAGTAAATCGTATCTCTCTATTTATAGAAGTCGTGCTATAAGAAATATATTGTCCTATCACTTTGATATAATGTGTGAAATACTAATCTTTATTAGCCTTATTAAATGTTTCTATCGTATTATTCTTTGTCTATGCATCTTTTCAACACATATAATCATTAAGCTACTTTATGTCTACATTGGTTTGTGGTATATTTAAAAGTTTGAATTTTAGCACATTTGGAACAAATTCTGACGAAATCCTCATATTACAAACGCTTATTAATTACTAGGCACCTTTGGAAACCAGCTTGTTCGCCCGGAATATAATTTAAATTCAATCTTGATTAATTTTATATTCGTGTTTCCATAAACAACGTAAACAAAAAGCAATATTTTACCCATGTCGTTTAGTGGCCTTGCACTTGTTCAGTTCATCGTCTACATAAATGTCCCTAAGGGAGTCAAATAACTTACCATGTCAGGTAACATCTACTTAAAGTTGTTAGCACCATCTTCACTTTCTTATTCCTCTTGCAAAAAATGCTTTTGATTTCAACACTAAAATGTCGGAACTCATTTTATAGCCAGCGGCATGTTTGCTTAATATAAACATGCTAATAAAAGAATGAGAACATAGTAGCCATAATCATTCAGCTTACTGGATATATTTCTTCATATAACTAATATCTGAGAAATCTTGGTTTAAAGATTCCACAAAAATTTTGATGAAATAAAATATGAAAGCAAAATGTATTAGGATATCCTCTTAGCTTTCAACAATGAAAGGGAAACACTCAATTAAATATTTTTTAAACAATGAAAACGTTTTGAATTGCATTACAATAATGAAAATTACTATTGTAAATTATGCCAAAAAACATATTTAAAATTAGAGAAAAATAATTACGGCAACTTAATTGGTGTCATTTAAAAGGCAATGTTTTACTCTTTCGGGTGGCGAAAAAATACTTTTTGCGCTGTAATAATTTCGGAAGTTATTAAGGAAAACCCCAAACTTTCGATTATTTTTAATTAATTAATATTTCAAAAAAAAACCGTCTCTGAGGCTCTTATTCCCACCCTTCAAAGAATGTTCGTGCCAAATTTCGTAGCTCTCAGTCCAGCAGTCTTCCCAGTTGAGGGCCAACACACAGACACACACACACAATCACGCACACAGATACACACAATCACACACACAGACATAAGCACACAATCAGACACACACACACGCACATTCTCATTTATTATTAGTAGACATTATTCCCATTTGAGCAACATGGTTCTTGTTTCCGCCACATTAGTTAGTGCAATTATTTAATTCAGATACTTTATTGTTTTTTATTTTTATTTATGAACACTTGAGTACTAATCCTTATTATGAAAAGATCTAGAAATATACCATAAACAATAAGCTGCCAATTGTCAAACAAACTGTATCGATAAGAAACAAGAATACCGACATTAATCGGTGACCAGGTGTAAATTTCTCGATATATTGGTTCTATACCGAGTGCCAAATTAAATTCGGCCAGGTTAATTTCAAATCTGCTCTCCTGGGCAAAAAAATCTTTGCATTGATGTGGTGAGGAAATTTGCCGAAAGTGGTGCTGATTATGATATCGTCCTTCTCATCTGAATTCAGATTGGTGATCCGAGGTACATCCCAAAATAGCTCTCTCAAGTTTCAAAAAGGAAGGCTAATCAAACTAAACCAATCGGACCAAACTATTAAATGTTCATTTAATATAAAATTACAGAGATACTATAACAAAAAAAGCATACATATTGCTTGTAAATCGTAGCAATTTATTTTAAAATTATTTGAGTATTTTTAATATTTTTCTTCATCCCTTCTACATTAAGCGTACTGATTGTTATCTACAGAAAAAGGATTATAACACCAATTGCAATATAAATCTCAGTGATCTAATATGGAAAAACATATCTTTCTTAATGATACCTTTTGAGGAGAGTTATCTTCGTAAAAGTTACAAAAAAATCATCTTTTCCAGAAAAAAACCCTTTTTATCAAAAAATAATGAACCATTTACACTTGATAAAGGATCATCCAAGAATATGAGTCGCGATGGTAATTTTCCTTGCTCATTAAAGTAAAAGGGCTGAAGGGATACTTTAGCTCCGAAAAGAGCCTCTTGTTAGAAAATCTAATTCAGCATATTTCACCGCTCCGGTATCTGCCGTTTAAAATCTCACTCGCAATAAGCATATCCTTGTGCGTAATTTCCTATTTTCTACGAGTCTGATTTATCTTCATCAAGTGTGGCTTATGATGCTTATCCACTTTTAGAAAATTCTATTGTTGCCGAAATTCAGTTTTGAATTACCATATTAATTCTGCGTTTTCTACCCTGGGTCGCAGTTTCAGTTAATGGGAGTTTTATATTCCTTTGCTACACCCTCAAAAATGGGGAAGGGGGGGATGTGATGCGGGGTGTCAGACTACACCCCTCCGTTCCCAGGATGCAGGAAATCCGACCCTACGATAATTGAAGTGAATCACTATGTTTTTTTGTTATTATCTTTTATTGGTAAACGTGATTATGACGGATGGGAATTTTTTTGGCGTGTGTTGCATTGTGTGAGGCAAATTCGTTGCAAGGCGCATGAATTATTTGGCGTACCTTGCGGTTGTGAGCTCATGTAATTACTAGGCAGCTCTCTGATTCTGATGCATTTAACTTGCAGATTATATTCTCGAATTCAGATTTAAACATATTATTTTAGTTTCCCCCGGTGATCTTTGGCAGATGTATTATTGTGACCTAGATTGATCTTTTTTCCTGCATTTATTTTTCAGAAAAAAAATGATAATTTAGAGTAATAAATTCAAAAAAAAGAATTTTTTAAACTTATAATGAAATCTTTTGTGATTTTATTTTATTCATATTACTTTTTTCTCATCATCAATCAATTCATTAGGATATTATTCTTGTATTCTCTTTCTTATATTAAATTATTTTCACTACATATCCATTGATGCAACGTCAGATGTGGCAATAATTATAAGCTTGCAGTAAATATGTTTGAAACGTATTATGTTTTGGTTTACAAATTTTTACACTGTTTACTTTTAGCTGCTAATAATAAATAACGTCACGAATTTCATATCTATAATTTTGTTACGTTTTATTGCTGTGTTATACTTTATATATTCTTAAATATTTCTTTTTGTTCAAGATGATATATTTGAATATTATTAGGTTTTGCTTTACGGATGGTACAGATAATATACCAAGAGAATTTCCCATTTAGAAACCGGTGACACAACTGCTGCACTAATAAATGATGTATCACTTCTCCAATTCAGCATATCTGTAGAGGAGAATGGGGTAAAAACGAGCACTCTTGATCCTGGTGCTATTATTTTACTGAATTATACTCTGCTAGTCAAGAAAAGGACACAGTCATTGTAGCGTGTTGTAGATGTTGAATTCACTACATCTGTGAAGGTTTATTCGGTTTAAGACGTCAACTCTCTAATGGTCGTTTTACTTTAAACTATCTTTACTTAAAAATCTTTACAGTTGTAAAAACTATATTTAGTCCAGCTCATTAAAGTTTTACTAAGAATTTATGTCCTATCAAACGGCAGTTGTCCCAATTTCTATCGGTATACCTGTGGGGGATTTAAAAAAGCACGTAGAAATGTTTCTCCATACCAAATGGCAGGAGCAATGGGATTTGGAGACTGATAATAAACTTCATACTTTGAAGCCCCTTTGTGCAACCTTGGCCCTCTTTAGCAAACAGAAAGGCAGATACTCTTATTACTCGTTTGCGCATTGGACATACCCGATTTACCCATCTTCACTTGTTGTTTGGAGAGGAACCACCAATGTGTTCGAGTTGCAACTGTCGGATGTCAGTCCGCCATATTCTTTTAGAATGCCCAAACTTTTATATCCAGCGTTTACAGTTTTTCCAAACATCTTCAATTTCCTTGTCGAATTTACTTGGCATTACTCCTCATGTTCAAATATTTGCGTTTTTAAGGTCCATTAACTTTTATTCACAGATTTGAAATTTTTTTTTACTGTTTCCACCAGTCATCCCACCATTGTTTTAATTTCTTTTTACATTGATACCATTTTCACATTTGTTTGGCACAGCATGGCCAAACCAATGGCTCTTGTGCCACAAAACAATCAAACAAACAAACAATCCTATAAAACAATAAGGATTTACTCCGATAATTGTGCGGTTCTATTTCGTTTTTTATAACCTCTGCACTAGGGATAAAACAGGGAACTCCAAGTGGCGTAAGACCAGGACAGTCAGTATTGATGATTCTCCAATTGAGACGATAAAAACACATCAGTCACTCTAATTTAAATAAAGAAGAAGGTTTAATCCGATGTTAAAACTGTCTTATAAGTGCACACGTGCCTGCAATGGCACGGATGAAGATGCCAACTGCCTTACATGTGAATTTTGTGACTAATATTCTGAAATTGTCATATAAAGTAAAAATTATTGCAATTTTTCCGCTGAAAATCGAGTTTTCCTAATTTCCCATAACGTTACATGTGTACGCGGTTTTACACCACTAGTTGGGTATAAAACCGCGTAGTTTGACATTTTTCATAAATAAGACATGAATAAAAAAAGTATTGAAACTGGGATTTTTCTGGAATAATATATTGTACTCCGACAAACAATGAATATTTTAATGAAATTTGAAGAGCTCTATATGGAATATTTTACCTCCAATAGGACTACGAACCTTAGCTTCCCGGTTTTACCCAACTATCTAGTCTAATCGCCAGAGAGAAATTTTACTGCTTAATTTTATTGAATCTTCTATGATCTTAATATTAAATATTCGTATTGAAAACTTTGTTAAGAAAACATTTATTTCAATAAAAATCTTCAAAGAGAAATTGTTGCAAAAATAACTGATGAACAATAACCCCATTAAAAATAATTCAATTGTCATTATTTTATAATTCAATTGCTGTCGTAATGCATATTAATTATAAATTTAAGGAAATATAAGAGATGTATTTAAGGAAAGTATAGATGTGTAAAAGATGAAAATATTTGTCATAAATACACAATGCCAATTAAATTTCTGCATATAACATAATGCGTCCTATCCTGCTTTTATCAGATACATATACACACTACTCTGAAGTAAACAGTAACTAACTGTTATTAATTATAACCAACCAGTATGCTGGAATGCGTAATTATAATCGCCCTAATTAACCCCCTCCCTCTCATTCCCATCAAAATCACAGGGTGAAGTTTCGCATACTATTTCTCGTGTCCGTGATATTTCCGGGATGGATTATTCAAAAGTCACGCACCAAAATGATTGAAAACAATCCATTTCTTATACCCGGAAAAATTTTTATTTCTTATTTTATGTCCCAGATGGCAGTGCCAGACTAATTATAATGTAATTGGAGATAGATAGTTGTCACAATAACCCTGATTATTGGTTTTTCTGAACAATTAAATTTTCTTAATTTCAAGCTAAAAAAATTCCAAAAATGAAAAATGAATGCATATATTTTTCATACACTTATTTTTATATAATTTTCATGATTAAAGATTTCTTAAAAATTATGCGACCGTTAAGGGTTAAAATGACAAAGCTGACAACAATAATTTTACTTTAAATAAACATAATTATAACAATTCTCTGAAGTATACATTGGCGAAGAACTGAAAGAACAGCTGATTCACATCATTGAATCTTTTCCAGCTTCCTAACTTTAGATCATTTTTTTAGATTCGTTGTTCTGCTCGGGGATAATAACACAGGACCGAGCCAAAAATAATACATCTGGCTGATGGGCTGCCACTGAAAATGACTTCAATTCACTTTTCACTTTTATAAGTAATTCATTGTATCAGAGTACATATGTAACTGGTGTATTAGTTTTAATTTGTTAAATTTAAAAATAGCAACCGAAATATTCCTGAAAAGTACAATTAAAACTTTGATGTATAACCTGGAATTAG
This sequence comes from Araneus ventricosus, assembly GCA_013235015.1. Lineage (NCBI taxonomy): Eukaryota > Metazoa > Arthropoda > Arachnida > Araneae > Araneidae > Araneus > Araneus ventricosus. Next base: position 10,513 of record BGPR01019691.1, read on the forward strand.
CTGCGCATTTAAATGAAATATATTAACCCATCAACGCCCAAATTAATTCAAAGCACATATTTCAAAAAAAATTCTTATAAATAACGTTTAAAACAAAAAGATTAAGTTAACTGCGAAGTGAAACTAAATTCTAAAAAAAACATGCAGAAGAACATTTTTTAAACTTTATATATATATATATATATAGTTATTTATGTTTTATACCATAAAACTCAAATAACATTTGCATCATATGCACTTATTAAACCCTCATTTAAAATTAAATATAAAAAAACAATATAGCCTAATATTATTCACACAATAAAATACAGAAAGATAATTAGATTAGAAACTATTACTATGAAAAATACAACCCAGATATGGAATTCCAACAATCGAATGCCAATCGACCTTAGGAATCGATTCTGTCACATTATTTCGAAATTTATAGGCGTCAACCTTCTGTGAGGGCCAATAGTTGGAAAAGACAACAAATATATATCAAAGAGTAAAAATCACTTTCTAATTCTTTGCATTACCTCAAAAATAAATCAAATTGAAAATCAAATAATTTCAAAATGACGATATTTGGATTTCAAAATATGCCTAACTGATTGTTTATGACTATTGAAAACTGTTTAGGAGTTTAGTAATACCTATTGTCTTCACAAACAAAGCAGGAAAAGAAACTATGGAAGGCATTTGGTTTAGGTACGGAAGTGAAATGTAATTGTCCTATAAATAGGGCGCTGGGTGGCAAATACTTTTGTAATGAACTATCTGTATGCAGATAACCCTTTAAATCATAGTATCTGTTGTATACGAAAAGATTGTTTCTTCAGTTTTGAAGTAAATTTATCTGTTGAACTTAAAATGGCCTCTTCTTTAAAGATATTAAAACAAAATAAAAAACGTTTTAACTGTGATAGAGGTAAAAATGCATTAATATTAACAGAAAACGAATGAAAAATAACGAGGATGAATGAAATAAATAGTTAAAAAAATAGTTCAGATAGTGCAATTTCCGCCGCCGAAAGAATTGTATATTCCATTAACATAAGAACTCTAAAGGAATTAAATGGTTTGCAACACAAGTTCGAAGTAAATATGCTGAAAGTGTGCTAAATATTCATGATTCTTTCTGACCCTTTATTTCCTGAAGGTACTTAAAAGTTCTCCTTTAAGCACTCTTATATGTTCGTAATTTGACCGTTTTTTCCGGACAGTATTCACATGTACACGAGGTATATACAGGGTGTCCAACAAAGGACTCCCTCATTTTAAAATTAAATAACTCGGCAACGGAGATCGATAGAAGAACGAAACCAGTGATATGCTTAGTCTGAAAGCCGTAAAAATCTGATACAAAAGTTTCAAAATTAGTTATAAATGTTGCCGACAGGTGGCGCTGTACGTTGTAATCACAGTTCAGATTTCGAGAAGAAAGCTATAAACTGTCATTTGCTAGTAATCGTTGCAATCACATGACAATCGATTCAAATCAGGCCTTTTTCGTGCTTGCCAAGGACAGTTTATAGATTTCTTATCGGATTCTGAATAGCTATTACAACCTGCAGAGCCACCTGTCGGCAACATTTATAACTAATTTTGAAACTTTTGTATCAGATTTTTACGGCTTTCAGACTAAGCATTCCACCGGTTTCAATCTTCTATCGATCTCCGTTGCCGAGTTATTTAATTTTAAAATCAGGGAGTCCTTTGTTGGACACCCTGTATATCCGACAGCTAGCAGTAGATGGCAGATAAAGATTAAAATTATTTTTTTAATTATTAACCAAATTAATTAAATTATTTATTTAATTAAAAAAGTCTAGTCTCTTAAAAATGTCTTATCTTTCCTGGGGTTATTCTGCATTAAGACGTATCTAATGATGCGAAAATAAAATTGAAAAGTTGCTGGTAAGTTATTTCGGTAAATAAAGGGTTAATCTAGCCAGCATATTTTAACGTAAATAATGAAGGCTGTGGCGACCTATTGGCCTTCGGGGCTTGAGGGTACCAGGTTCGAACCCTGATTCTACAAAAGAACCGCCGTGTATGGGGCCTGTTGCACATTAAATCATATATGTTGGCTAAACGTCCTCCCGCTGGTGTTTTTACATTACATTACACCACCTGCTTCCCCGTGTTTAGAGCCATTTGGCTCCTTTATGGTTTGGATGGATGGAGGTGAATTTTATTTTTTAAGAAAGGACAAAAACAAGTAACAGGTACAAAAACAAATAACAATGAAAATGAAACATACACTTGACAGAACAACATAGAAAACAATACAAAATAGAAAAAAAATACGTGGAAGGAAAAAAAATCATAAGTAGCCGGAAGTGTGTGTTAGTCTGGGTGGATGAGTGCTCAATTATTATCCTTTACAGTGAGATTGTTCTCATCACATATGAAACGCATTAGGACTCGAAATCGGGTCCTTGATAAGTTGTTCGTGAGGATGTTTTTCAACCACTGTAATTTAAGTGACACTGTTGGAGTTTGGAAATGCCAGGAGAGGGTAAACCGACATATTGTGGCATAGTGAATTGGATCTCATTTTTCTCCGCACGAGCAGTTGTCATGTGTTCGAAGATTGAAGCGATGAAGGTATGAAGGGAAGGATGTGATGCGGAAGTTTGCAGAGGTGGGTGGTATCTCAGGCGTCGTCCTCGTCATCTGACCGTGGTTCAAGTTACGAGGTCCGTCCCAAAATAGCCTTCGCTTTGCTTCAAAACGGAACGTTAATACATCAAAACTGGAACGTTGTCAAATAGGACCAGGTAATGAGAAGCTCCAAATATTTAAAAATTCGTGCGTTTCTTAAGTTCATGAAAGCGCTTCTTACATAAATATAATTTTCTGTTCTTCCTTGTTAATTGACTTACTCAAATTAAAATAAAACTCAAAAAATCTCATTCTTAAGCCATTATTTATTTTGTTATCCATTGCTAGCCATTCTTTATTTAATTATCTTTTCAGTATTCTAATCAAAACCAAATCCCAAAATTATTTGTCAGGATAAATATTTTTGAAGCACTGAAGCGGTAAATTCTTTTTTGAATATCTTTTCATTAAACAAAAGCAAGGAATTTTTACAACACCTGGTAATATTATTGAAGCAAATAATAAAATATATATTTAGTTACTTTTATTTATTTATTCTAGTAACAATCTCAGAATTAATCTTTCAGAAAAAAGACAGAAGCTCGTTCTAATAATCTGATCCCTTCTTAATTATTGAGAAAATATATTCCGGATGACCAAATTAATTAAATCTCTTTTTAGATTAGAAAAATGCCAGTTTCTTTCATTTTTGTTTATTTTTGGTTGAAATGAAGAATTATTGATAACCTCCTTGGCATATTTTTGTTACGAACTTCATATTACATTCATAATTATTCTTTAATAAGCAATTTTTTCGGGGTTGTCACGCTTGCTATTTAAAATGCCAGACTTTCCATCTCAAAGATTCAAGTCTATACCACTGTCATTTTAATGTAAAAAATTAATGAGAATTTTAATTACCGCAATTTTTTTCTCAAAAATTTGATTAAATTAATAATTCGCTGTGAATGCAAACTGTGAGGAATTCGATATTATACCCTTATTTTCTTAGAATAAAAGTTTTATTGCACGGTACATATTCCGAAGTAGGTAATAATTTTGATGTTACACACACACACAAATACCGAAGTCCTTTAAAATAAAAAATAAAAAAACCTTTTATTTTAAAATTATGTATTCGTTTGTAAAAATCGTATCGTTATTTTCGCTGTAAAAATGGAAAAAAATTAGCTTATTTTCTTTGCTTAGGAGTTAAAAAAATGAGTTGGGCTAAAAATATTTAATATAACCATTAATAATTGAATAACTACTTTATTATTTGATGAATCACACCTAAATTAAAATTTTAAAAGCCCTGTAGCAAGAAAATGACAACCTAAATTAACATATTGTTTGCATTTAATGGGAAAGAATGTATGTTCTGTTTTTCTTGATAGAAAATTTGTCATATTGTGTATTACTTCTTTTATTTAGAATAAAATTAATTTATGATAAACATGCATGAAAGAAATATGTCTGTATCTTCTGAATAACAAATATTATTACCAAGAGAAATATTTTTCAAAAATGAATAAAAATAAGTAGCATCTACGATTATTGCAATTTTTGTTAAATATTTGCATAAGTTTTCTACCACGCACTTGCGTAAGAAAATTGTTTAAATGCAAGAAATTATTCAGAAAGAATAAAATTCTTTAATTATAAAACGGATTTTCAATAAAGAGAAGACTATATTATTTCCTTTTCAAACACCTTTTATTTGTAGAATTCATCTCTATTTCTACGAACAAAAGTTCTACTAAATGCTTTGAATTTCATCTTTTATTATTTATGAATTTAGTTACATTCGAATAAATAAAAGATTTATTTCTCTTTCAAGTTTGAAAGGATCAAGAAAACAATTTTCTCCCATCCTTGCTTCGAAGATAGTCATAACTTCCTGTGTTTCATAGAATAGTTCTCGATTTTCTAATTTCATTAGCATTTAATAAATACATCATGTCTCACGCGGAAGAGGAAGTCTTGAAGAGGAACTTTTGAATTTTGGTTTACTTAAGAAATATCTTTTCTTGAAGATGGCCATTGTCTTTCAGATGTCTTGAAGAGGCAAATTGTGTTTCTGTAAGTTTTAAAGTACCGCTTTAACTTCCTGTTTTATTCATGAAGGCTAAAGAATTCAAGAATAGAGCATGTAGTTATTCTAAAAAGTTGAATATTCTATAGAGAGTGATTTTCAAAATAATGCTAGTTTGCATGTTTTCGTAAAAATTAACACTCTGACTCCTAAGCCGGCCGTAACCGGTCATGCAACTTCTATACTAGTGGGGCGGATTTTGGCCGGTTGCTGTTCCGAAAGAGGGGAGAAGTCAGCTGGGTGAGTGGTCATCAAAGGGGCCCTTAAGGGAGAGATGAGAGATGAAAGGCCTGCCATTCATATCTCCCACTACCCGTAGTCAGGAGAAAAGGGGCGACGGGGCGGACGAATAAGTTCCACAGATCAATTAGTAAGCAAACATCCGTATACAACTGTACTCAGATTTTGAGAACTCTTAGTAGTCAGAGGGTTATTGAAGATTACAATATACGAATAATATAATTGGACTTACAATAAGATTACCTAGAAAATGTTTCAGAAATCAAATTAATTAGAGCTCGTCATTTTACAAACAGTTCCTGTACTTAATGCAAACGATAAAGTACCGAAGAAAATAACTCGTACCAATCTCCGATATTTAGTTTGGACTTTAAATTATTAGTATTATTTCTATATAATAATAACAATACTCTAATTATTATTATTTCGACTCTAATTAATTCTCTCTTCGGGTTTGATTAAATATTATTCAACTGTCCTCCTAAACTCAAGGAATATTTCATTGTTCTGAGAAGAGATCATATTCAGATGCTTTGCACAATAGGATGGGCCTAAACAATGATTATGTCGCTTTACTGCGGGAAAGTTGCGAATTGGTGGAAAACGGAGGAAAAAAAGAATAAAATTGATTGACATTTTCTGTTCCTGCATTGTCATTTAGAAAAAGGCAAAAATTGACTGTTTTTGATCACTTTTTCCAATGTCAAAATTTCGATCTGTCTATTTATTATAACTTTATGTGTTAAGTACTCAACTTCTTAAGAAAAAAGAGGTTTTTTAAAAATCAAAATCGGCCTATAACTTCCGCTCGTACATTCCTTCCAAATTTGACAAAAAAAACATGTGAAATTACTTCAGTATGCAATTTTCTGTTTCGAAACATCGCAATAATTTTCACATATCATGTAATCAACGAATTGCAGCAGGTCAAGGTATAGGTATAGCAAAAGGTATTGCATAAAGTAGAAGGTACTTTGAGTTTCATAACCTTAAAAGTATAATTTTATTTTTATTTCTAAATTAAACTGTTGCAGCGTTAATTATATTTTCAAAGATTAATTTGCATATTAATTATGTTATATGCAAATGAAAACAATATATAATTCAGACGGGACACGTAATGCGAAATATAATACATCTACATCAATGGTAATCGATACTTAAAGAAATTCTCGAAAATTAGTGTTCCGATTGGACAGAAAAAAGAGCTTACTAAGACGATAATTCGTTATAACACATTATGCAGAATAAGATTCTAGCAGCTTCAGCATGCTACTGAAAAAAACTTTCATCTTAACCTAGATAATGCAAATCTCCTTCATAACATCACGTTATGTAGCACGATATTTAAAACTGCGCATTAGCCCATTTTATTTTAAACGTAATATAATTAATCGATTGGAAAGTTTAATTTTCAGGTTAAACGATGAAAAAAGATTGATGCTCCACCTTTCGTTCTTTTATTCATAAGAACTTAACGGTTTTTGATCACGCAAATACAAACTTCCATGTTGTAAATTTGTTTATTTTAGACTAGGGGAAGCAATTCGCCATTTTTGAGATTGTAATTGCTTTTGGTCTTCCACTGTTTTGCTACAGCTACACTTGTTTTCGTAATATAAAATCCATCATTTGCATAAATTTAGTCTTTTTTTAAATGATCGGGAAAGAGATAATCCATTTTTCTTTTAATTTTCTTACTACAATCAAAATGATGTATTTTCCAAGCGTATTTTTTGATCAAACTTATTTAATTTTATAGTATATAGATGTAAACTGTGCAGAAACTTAAATTTCTGAAATATTTTACGTTTTCAAAAGTTACAAATTTAAAATTTTTAAATTAAAAAAAAATTAAGCCTTTTATTTTAAATGCTTCTTCTCATACAATTTTTAATATTTTTCCCTGAGATTTTTGAAAGGGACATCTCAATGTACTTAAAAGAAATTGGGATAGAATTTTGTTATCTACATTAGTTTTCGAGAAAATATTTTGAAAAAATTTTTTGGAAAATATCATAATTTTTTCCTTTGTACATTTTAAAAAACTTTTCTAATCAAAATGACTTTTAGCATTTTGTAGCAGACAAAATTTTGAAAGAAAGCAAATTGAGAAAAACAGCTTTAAAGATTTCAACACAATAAAGTTGTAATAAAAACAACTTATATCAGGCTAGTATTTTTTCAGAGAACTAACCTGACATTTGCAAGTTCTAAGGTATCAATTTATTAATATATATTATTACTAAAATTATTAATTAGCATTATCATTTTTAGGGATAATTAGAAAAATTTCCAAAAAAATTGAAAAATTTCACTTTTTTCAAATTTTTTAGTCAAAGTATTTAATAAATGATCTGCAGTACTATTTATCAAATATCTATTATAACAGAGCAAACATTTAAAACCATTTTATTGACAGCGAGAAATTCAAACAAAACGAGATGTGAGAGCAGTGATGATGATGTTGATGATGATGATGATGATGTTGTTGATGATGATGATGTTGATGATGATGATGTTGATGATGATGATGTTGATGATATTCTTAATAAATAATAAGAAGCGAAAGCAGTAAAACAGTAAACAAACAAAGATTGAACTGTTACTGTTTGAAGCAACTATCTTGCTTTGCTTTCATGGAAAAAATTAGGTGGCTTTGCATTTTGCACATGAAATATGCATGATTTGAATATTGGAAGTGAGCGTGGCAGGTGATAACGTATTAGACAAAATAACTTCATATGACACTAAATATTTGTCTGATTGTTTTGAAACTTTCAGATTATTAAGTCAAAGGTTCAAGTATCATTTTCGACTCAAAATTTAAAAATTCGGTATTTTCATGGATTTTCCGAAACTCTTAGGGTGCCAAGTCCCCTTAAACAAATATTAGTAAAAATATTTAATCTAGCAAATTTATTCCGTTCTAAGAAGAACATTCAAACTCATTCTTCTTAAAATGAGAAAATTTCACATCACTAAAAACTATTTAAATATTATTGAGGCTCATCATCAGCAGATGCTGATTTGAATTTATTGATAACTAAATGAAAATTTCTTTTCATTAAAAATAGTTTCAATATTATTGAGGCTCATCATCAACAGATGCTGATTTGAATTTATTGATAACTAAATGAAAATTTCTTTTCATTAAAAATAGTTTCAATATTATTGAGGCTCATCATCAGCAGATGCTGATTTGAATTTATTGATAGCTAAATGAAAATTTCTTTTCATTAAAAATAGTTTCAATATTATTGAGGCTTATCATCAGCAGATGCTGATTTGAATTTATTGATAACTAAATGAAAATTTCTTTTCATTAAAAATAGTTTCAATATCATTGAGGCTCATCATCAGCAGATGCTGATTTGAATTTATTGATAACTAAATGAAAATTTCTTTTCATTAAAAATAGTTTCAATATTATTGAGGCTCATCATCAGCAGATGCTGATTTGAATTTATTGATAGCTAAATGAAAATTTCTTTTCATTAAAAATAGTTTCAATATTATTGAGGCTAATCATCAGCAGATGCTGATTTGAATTTATTGATAACTAAATGAAAATTTCTTTTCATTAAAAATAGTTTCAATATCATTGAGGCTCATCATCAGCAGATGCTGATTTGAATTTATTGATAACTTTAAATAATTTCTTTCATTAAAAATAGTTTCAAATATTATTGAGGTCACTCATCAGTAACAGATGCTCTTAATTCTATTGATAAATAAATGAAAAATTTCCTTTTCACTAAAAAAATAGTTTCAATATTATTGAGGCTCATCATCAGCATGCCAGATTTGTCTTATTGATAAATGAAAATTTCTTTCACTAAAAATAGTTTAAGACATTGAGGCCTACCAGATGCTGAATTTGAATTTTATTATTTGATAACCAAATGAAAATTCCTTTCACCAAAAAAAGAGTTTCAATATTATTGAGTTCACTTCAGTACCAGATGATTTTGTTCTGGTTGACAATTAAATGAAAATTTCTTTTCAATTAAAAAAAAGAGTTTACTATTATTGAGGCCTACCAGTAAATAGATGCTGATTTAATTCTATTGATAAATAAAATATCTTGACTGTATCTAGCTAAATTACTTGAATGAAGTCCAAACGTTGAATCTGTCTACGGATTTTCTTCTACCCTTTGTCTTTTATAAGATCAAAGAGTATGTACCCTAACACTCACCTTTTCTAAGTCATTGTTTCTGCAAACTTTGTATTACATTTAATAATTATTAAAGTTTATCCAAAAAATGCATATAACAGATGGAAATCTTTCCTAATGTGATGGAATTATCAAGGAAAATCTCTTTCCAAATGGAATCAACTAGCCAGGCCCCTTGAAGTTGAGCAGACTTAAATTATTAACACCAATTGCAGTCTCAATTTTATAATGTTTCTACCATAATGATTGGTGTATAAAGGAACCCTGAAAGGAAGATGTCTCACTGGGATAAAATGAGCTTCTGATAAAGTTTGTCACAGAACCTTATATAAAAAACATTTATTAAAGCATTACCTTTCTGGCATGGAATTATCTTCCTGTGAATAGAATGTCATAATTCCTATGTAGGAAATTTCTGGAAATTTGAACAAATATGTTGATGTAACTACTTTCTTGGAACTCCCAGTTATTAAATAGTCATTAGAATTTATAAATGGATAATAGGAATTTTCTGAGCCATTTCCATCTTGCTAAAGCAGATATTTCATTCACTTTCAAGAAAACAAAACAGCAAAATTATATCCAAGAAATGAGATTCTCGTAAAATTTGCAATAAAATCACTATGCCTCATAGTTCTTGTACTGTCCCCAATCAAAAACAGAGTATTTAGGTAAATCCAGAATTTTTTTCCTCAAAATCAGATTTCAGCAAATTGAAGGGGAAAAATGCTCTGTTATCATTAAGTGCCATAATTTCACCCTGCTAGGGATAACAGTAGATGCTTAAAGAAAAGTATTAATTGATTTAAATATCATAATTAAAATATAAAACTTATTTTCATAAACATATAGGGGCAAACAATTACATAAAACATTTAAGGATATATAAAAATATAAAATTACTCGGGGTATACCCATGTTAATTTATTCACAGAACTTGACTGAATGACTTTCCAACTACTAGAAAAGTGAAAAGGATTACAGATCGTACTACTGCACAAGGCTTTAACTTTGTATTTAATATTTTACAGGTTATTAGAAAATAGGAAGTGAATTATAAACACAATTTCGGTTGTTCCTCCTATATGTAAAAAAAAAAACCTACCAATGATACTACCATAAATACCTAATTCTCAAAGCATTGTCTACATAGGATAATGAGATTTTTACACCGTAATAAGGGAATTATAGTAATTATTAGAACTTCTGGCAAGAATATATTTTAATCCTTTTATTTATTCTATAAAGAGAAAGATTGTAAATTATAAATGACATTTTAAAAGTAAAACTTCTTATATAAAAATTACAAAAATAAATATAAAAAAATTCTATGTGAAGAATGGACCCTATATGTAAGTCAATTAATCATGGAAAGCAATTTTGCATTGATATTTAAAGAAATGCAGAAACACGGAATATTACTATGTAAAAGATATAAATACTAAATTACAAGTTTTAATTGTGAAAGAATTAAAAATAAAAAATAATAACAAATTAACGATGAGGAATTTGAATCTGGTGATAATGCTGCTCAGACTATTCATCCAGATTCAAACCAATAGGTTTGCAAAGGAAATGACTTAAGATCTAAATTTAATAAGAATTTTCTAAGGCCCGAACCTACCTGAATAAATTAGAAAACATTTATCCACAAAGAAGAATATCAAAATTTTAGAAACTGTGATATCTGTAAATGAATAAATAAATATACAATTTCTTAAATTATTAAATATTAATAGAAATAAATTAATTAGATAAAAAAAATTTTAATAAATAAAAGAAATTATCCTAAAAATATTGTTGGTATTGTCTTTTCTAAAAGGTAATAAAAAAATAGTCTGGCAAACGATATTGTCTTTAGGGCTAACGTTGCTCAGTTAAACTGAAAAGACTATGATTATGAGATTGAACTTGAATTAGATGTAAGCCAAGATGTAACGTCGGTAGATATAAGTAAAGGTTTGTTTTTATGTTTGTTGTGGTAGACGTTCAATAAATATATTATTTTTGATATAGCCCATATTTCTTTCATAGTATGCTGAAATACATCTCAAAACAAAGTCTGAAAAGAAGGGGTTAAAATCTCTTACCTCTACTTGATGTGGAATACAAGAAAAGAAAGACCCCATACAAATACAAAAAGTCAACTTTATATATATGCACCAATTAAATTGTTTCTGTTATTGCTTTATTTTGTCTTTTTAGACATTAAATGGTGTGAATATCTAAATATGAACAATATGTTAGAATATTAAATATAAATATAAAACAAAAGTAAAAAAAAGAAAGAGTATAGATAAGAAACAAAAGCTTTAAAATCAATAACTAACGATAACAATACATCTTTTTGCGTGTCACGTAACCACCGCGATTGCATCAACAGAAAAATTACAATGATTGACATTATTAAAAAACATAAAATATAAATTTAGAAATGTAAAAGAAAAATATTCAAATAGGGGAAGGAATGTAATGAGAACTTCACGACGAACTTTCTCGAAGACCACTCACACACTGAAGTACTAAAAATGGACAAAATTTTCTGTCAAGGGTAAGATTATAAATAAAAAAATATACCCTTTGTATCTGAATTTGTCCGGAGCTCAATACAAGAAAACAAGAAAAAGTCAAGAGGCAAGAAACTCATTAAAAAATCCAAAAAGAAACTAGAGTTTGTAAAATAAATTTATCCTCTCTGCCGAAATATGATGAAGAGACGCCAAAACGTACGATGACAAGGGGCAGTAAAGTTCTGGAAGCTAGTAAGCTAGCTCCATCTATGAAGAAAATTTAAATCCATTAATCAGAAAAAAGGATAATATTTACAACCTACTAAATAAAATTAAAATAAACCAATAATAAAGAAAATTATAAACTTTTTTACATTTGAAAAACTATTAACATTAATGAAAGAATTTTAAGGACTAATTAATTAAATGAATTTATAGTTAATATCTTGTTTTGTTTAATTATTACTTGTTAGAATATGAAAACAACACCAAAAAACAAATGGATATATTATATTATGAAATATCTCATGTAGCACACTCAACGATAATGTTATAGTTATCTTTATAGGTAAAATTTTGCCTGAACTATAAAAAACCATTAAATATATAATTCATTATATTACGGAACCTATAAACTAGCAATCGTCGTTTATCCTATAAAGTAAACCTTTCTACTAAGTAATTCACTAACAAAAAATGAAATATTTGTAATATCGTTTTGTTTATGTCATATATAAATGACAGCAAACAAAATGTGCGTTTTGAATTGAAAATTAAAATTTCTCTATATTTTAATTGTGAATCTTTTATGTTTCTTATATAGTACATACTTGTCTCATTTTATTAATACATAAATATTTCCTTATTTGAATATTTTACTCATCAAAATTTATATGTTGAGAAAACTTCAGAAATGAAGTTTGTGAACACGTTAAAAATGTATAAATAATTAAACAAATAATTTGGTACAAAGATTAGAATGAAAATAAAAGCTTTTATTAATCGGCGACACTCTTCCCATCTGCTTCACAAGAAACAACTCGGAAACAGGCCAGTGGTAGAAAAAAAGTTATTTAAAAGATTGCATTCCATTCTTCTTCCCTTTTTCCTACAAAACTCCCTTGATATTGTCATTATTTCTTTTAAAATGCGATGGTTATTCTTGCATTGAGCGTAAAAATAACGTAAAGTAATAATCAAACTTGAGAAGATTTCAGATATAACGAGATGAAGAGACGGAGTAGAAGGGATTGTCGTATTCTAAAGCTATTCATAGCGAGATGAATTTCCTTGAGAGTAAAGAAAAAATGAATTAACTGATAGTGAATTGCAGGATCATTTCGACAACTCTTCGACACTTCATTTATTTATGCGAGTAATCGCGAAAAGGTCTCTTCGAGGGAAAAACAAGTTGAAAAAAAATGCACCCAATTTATTCCTGAAACTGGAAACGAACATCAATTCCCTTTGGGAAAAGAAGAGTTCATTTCGTACCTCTACGTCAGTAGAAAAGAAATTTTATTAGAGACAGTGTTTTCTAGAAAAGCGTTATCAATTTATTTTTCCTTTAATAAAGACGTGATATATCTGTTGAAATCTGGTGTTTACATTTCGTTACCGGCTCTGAAGAAGAAATATCATATTTATCACATAATAAAATGAATCAAAGAACGCATTGATGAATTTTCCTCAGTTAAGACAAAAATATTTTACACCCTTTTGACTCCATTGTTAAAGCAAAAAAATATCTGACACTAAATTTGTTTACTTAAAAGAAAAGTGAAATATAAAACTTTTTCGAGGTTAATGATCTCAAGAGCTTATTTCATAAATATAAAACTGAGGCACTATGTATTAATTTATTTTCATATTTAACCTTCCATGGGCGCGCACTTAAAAGTTTTACACGAGCATGCGTGTCGGACTTTTACGAGATTGCCAATTTCTTCATTTTACTTCATGGTAGTTGTGTTATTTAAAAATAGTAATAAGAGACAGAAAAGCAAATCTTTCATCATAGAGTGAAAATTAATTTTTTACATTATTTGCAAAATATAAATTATATTGGAAACTCAGAGAAAAAGTAATGAGACTTAATAATATTACTATGAAAAGCAGTATTAAGCAATATATAATAAAAAAATACTATAATACCAACTAAGATTGACAACAAAGACTGTCTCTTAGTTTCTAATCATTGCCTTGCATCTTCGAAACATTGACCGCTAGAGATTGACGCTACAAGTATGCTATGGGATTGTACATAATTGTATTTCATGGATTTTGATGATCGTTTTATTTCCTTCCCAAACACAAACTACAAGCTCTTATTTTCCTAATGCTGAAGGGTTAAGTTGACATGGTTTGTCATATATTATTCAGATTGAAAGTATTTCATGGTATTGTCAAGGGAAGATAATCAATTTTTGGGCTCGAGTAGTGGAAGTGTTTTCATAAGACTGAGGTTTTCCAAGAAAATTTCGGTTTATACATTACAGGCTTATTAAACATTAAATATTTTGATAATGTAAAATTAAATATTAAACTGCTTGTAATGCGCAATTGGATATATAATTATCAAAACGTTAAGATGTGAAACTTTTTCAAATTACACGAGTTGGGCGTGCGTCGTATTTTTTACGATAGAAGTATAAAAAACAGTACAGAAATCACCTTTAAACCTAAGTAAACCCATTTAACCTTAGTTGAAGGGTCACACGAAGGAACAGTAAATGACCTTCAGACAGTTTTGACTCCGAACGTGTAAAGCCCCTGAATACGTCTCTTAAGTAGCGACATGTCTAATCGTCCGCCATTTTGGGGTAACGGTCACTCTCTCCTGAGTCTGCTATTGAGAAATACGAGTTTGCTTATTGAATGTGGACTTTATTAACAAAATGCTAGATTCCCAAATATAATTTAAATACCTAATGATCTACGTATAAAAAATCATTTTACCTTAAATAATAATTTATTTTTTATATTAAAACACATACTAAATGCGTGTTTTGAAATAATTACATCATTCTTATGAATAATTATAATTCAATTTTTTTTGCTGTAATTTTCTAGTTATAAATTACTCCAAACCAGGGTTGATAAAAATCATGATTTTAAAAATAAAAAATGGATTTTTTTTTATTTAAATCAGATTTTAAATTTAAATTTATTTAAGTATAGTATTTGATACAAACATATATGTTAACTTAAACCGTTAGAGATCCAAATCAATTAATACATGCAAGCATATATAATTAAAAATATATATAATTCAAGATATATATATATGAATAATTCGTAAATCAGTAGGAAATAATTACTTAGGATTTTCTGCTTGTTTTAATACTTACTCTTTCAATTATCTATAACATAATTTTAAAAATCCCTTTCGGCAAGCTTGAAGGCAAAGATAGATTGTTTTACGTTAATGTTACAAAGTAATGAAATATATATATTGATCAATGCAGACGTAGACAATGCTTCGTTTCTACACATTGCACATTTAATTCCGTGATTCTGCTTACGACATTTAATTTTTACTATACCAAGGTTTTATCATTCCATTTTCAAAGTTATGATAGATTTTTCTGTCAGTACATTGGTAATTTTTTTTTTATATCTCAACTAACACATAATCACTGGTGGGTAGGAGTCAAAGAAATAAAACATCTCAGCAGTGCAAATATCTCCTGATAACATTAGGCCAGCTTATCTGAGACAGTAACAAGAACCCTTGAAACGAATGAAAAGACTTAGATTTAAAATTAATTTGTATTTAATCTAGGTTACAATATACCAGTGAACATTACTTGTCATGGTAAAATCAAATGACATGAAACACTTAAATACTATTAAAATGGGCTCATTTAGAGAACCTTGGTTACATAAGGTCACTAAATTCTAACATATAAGAGAATAAAATTATTAAACATTAGAGTGGCAATTTAATATGTGTGTTTAAAGCATAGGATATCACAGCCATTTTGGACAGTAAATTTAAATCTCCACCGACGGTTAAAACCAAATACCACGCAGAAAACTTCAAAACCATGAAAGTTATGAGATATTTTCAATATCAAAAAGGATAAAGGGAACTCTTATTTAAATATCTATCATTTTGGCTATGCTATTTTATATTGATTCTTACAACAAATCTGTCTGGCCCGCCATGTTTAGTTAAATATCAAATTACCTGTCAAATTAACTAATTATCAAATTAGTTGTTTGATTAATTAAAATAACTATTTTACTTAATTAAAGTTAAATAATTAATTGTTACAAAATCTTCACTAAAAAACCTTTAATATAAAAAAGCTGTCTGCTCTGATAAGGTGATAATTCGCTTAATTGAATTTTTTTTTTTAGTTATTGTGTATTCTGAATTTTTTTCCCCATTCCAGGCATTTTATTCATAACTTATAAAAAAATTGTAGTTATCAAAAAGTTTCAATACAAAAGTTACTTATTATAAAGAGGTAATAATTCGCCTATTTAGGTCACTCCAATTATATATACTCACATTTAATTTTTTTAATAGAACTTGAATTCTTTACTCCTATTCTATTCTAGTAGGTTCATTTCTATTTAACCATTGACTTCTCCCGATCCTATGCGCAGTTTTCTTCTCTCTGCATTACGCTTACCTACAGGTAAATGATATAATTTGAAGCCTGATTTCCACGCTGTTCGAACATCCAATGTTACTAAAAAAAGCGGCATCTTCAAATTTTAAAGTATCTATTAAAAACGATATAAATATAAAAGCGAAAATGGGTAAAAAACAGATAGAGCGTATAATGCTAAAAGCGCGAACACATCAAGCAAAGACCCAACATGGCGGCTGTTTACCCATGTGACTGGCAACTTCCAATCAAAAAATCGAAAGCGGCACGAAGTCTATGGGAAAAGAGTGTCGCTACTAAGAGACGTATTCAGGCTTTACGAACGTGAGAACAGTGCTGAAAACCTTTGTCGTAAGATTTGCGCAGGCGCGCCCGCTGAAGCAAGTTAATAACTAATAGATGGATCTACTCAGCTACGCCAGATTAATCAATTTAACTGGATGTCTCAAAACTGCACCATAACCTCGATGGAAGGTAAAGAACTTCGATATGAATCATCAATATGTTCTTATATAGAGGTTCCTGACCTGTGGGAACACGCCCCTAGGAGAATGTAAATTTTGGTAATGGCGGAAAATTCAACATAAGAATATTCTAGAATTTCGTTTTCTTAAGTTCGTGTCTGAAACGAAAGTGAGAATTGCAGAGTCCAAATGCCATTCACGAAATACGAAAAAAGGAAGAAGTAAAATTAATATCTAAATTGGAGTACTTGGTAGCTTCTAATCGTAAGTTAAAGCGAAATTATTTCAACAATTTTTCATCTGTCTTGACTTATAACCACTATTTCTAAAAAATTGAAAACAAAATGTAAAGTCTAAAAATCATTCTTACAAATTTTATTAGCATTAGAGTCGCTTGACTCTTAAGCTAAACCAAGCCCTTGTGCTGAGGGGTGGTCGGTGAGATAAAAACAGTGGTTGAAAACTTCAAAAATAAAACAACTAATCAAGGGATATGCGAATTAATATTTTGGAAACAGCTGTTCTTGTAAGTATGAAAGGAAACGGATAGGTGGCGCTGCATTGCATAAAACGCGGTAGTTCACTGATTTTATCCAATATGTATTCATAGCAGCTTCAAAATCAGTGTTTGAAAAAAAACTCTTTGCTTTTGAAACGGCTGTCAACCATGAATCCATATTAACACTACTACCTCCCTTCCTCTCCATAGACGAATCCCAGTTAAAGTGCTAGATAATCGAACCACGCAGTATCAGGCTGTTTGGTTGAATCTTTCATTGCTTTTTTACATTAATTTCAATTTTAACTGGAAGGAATACATTTTGTTTTCGCAGCATGGTCAAAGCATGGCTCTCTTGTGCTGAAAACCAAACTCAGACCTGGGTCAGGCATGTATCTCTATGAATCTGCAATTTCATTAGCAACTGCATGATTTTGAATGAGTTCCGGTACCACAACTTCCACTCTCGTGCAGCTGCTATAAAACTACCAGTTGCAACCTCACTCTTGTAATGTTCGTCTTGCATACACCTTCCGTACGTGCTTCTGCACCTCCGCGTAAATGTAAGTCTTGAGTCTCCTTACAGCCAGATGCCAATCTCATCAGAACTTCCAAGCTAACATATATCTCGTCCTGTATGTTTGAATTTTGATACATTAATTGAAGTTCTCTTTACATATATTAAAGTTTGTTACCCAACTGTGTTGATTGTTTTGGATCCTGGCAAAGTCAGCCGAATATAAAGTGAACGTGAGAGGCATCATACTCACTTCTGCATGTCATTAAGATAGTTCAGTAATCTTTAAAACCCTACTCATTGTCTACTGGTTGTGATGTGTTTTGATGAATAAAAATGCTGGTCTCCTTTCTGTCTTATACTACTATGTCTTCTTCCGTTCTTTCTACTGATAATTCCAGTTGATTCGTACCCACCCTTTTATAAATATGTTAAGATTTCTTAATCTCGAACATAATACACTAAGAAGACAACTAGATTTCAGCTTAGCTTGAGTAGGTTTTGGCAGAGGTTTCATTTAAACATGAGTACAGGTTATGAATAAACACAAACACAAAACACAAAATATAGAAACTGACTTACACTACCTAAATCCACCTTTTTTTCATTCAGAATAGCAATACGTAACTGAACGGCGG
>BGPR01019692.1:0-28864 GCA_013235015.1 Araneus ventricosus
AGACGGTCAACCCTTTGACGGATTTGGCCCAAAATTTTATACGACCTACATTTCTGATGAAAAAATTGTGTACGAAATTTTATTTATCTAGCTATTTAAGTTTTTTAGTTATAAAGTAAACATGAACGCGAACAGACAGACAGATTTCCCTTACACGGATTTTGTCCAAAATTTGATAGAAACCTACAATTTATATGCAAAGATCACATACCCAATTTCATCCCCGTAGATCTAATAGTTTTCGATTTATCGTGTTCACAAACAGATAGAGAGACATAATTCCAAAATTAGGTTTTTCGGACTCGGGGAGGTTAAAAACGTGAAGATTCGTCAAAATCTCGAGTTCGAATTTTTTAACGATTACCATACTTTCTCTTTGTATACTCCGTAAAGTCAATTAACGTTTAAAATTTCTGAAAATTAATTAATTCGTTTCGTTATTTAGAGTACACAAGCTCTAACTCCCGAGTGCTGCTTTCAAGGATATCATTGAGATTAGGGAACATAAATTTCATTTGAGAAAAATACAAATATATTTAAGGACGCCATAGAACCAATGAGAGAACAATTATGATTAATAAAATGTGTAATATCGAAAAACTATAAAACACATTCCAGAAGAACACCATTCCTATTAGCAAGAGATCAAAACCTGCCCAGGGGTTCTCCAAGTGACACTCAATAGGTCTAAAATTCATTTACATCACTTTTTTTACTATTTATCTTTATGTTTTCAAATCTGAATTTTGTTAAAAAACGAACACATTTTTTTAATTTAATTTCTTTTTGTTACACAGTTTAAATTTACATACAAATAAGCAAATTTTGCATTTCTGGTTTTATAATCATTTTTAAGTAATTTTTTTTAAATATATATTTTACTTAAAAAAATTAAGCCTTTTCTAATTTAAATTTATCAGGAAATAAATAAGTTTCAAATTTTATTTGTTTTTCACTGATATGCTCGGCTTTGTAATCATTTTTCCGTGACTTTTTTGTTTTCAATCTGAATTTCAGTTAAAAGCGAATAACTTTAAAAAAATTATTGTAATTAGTTTACTTACAAAGAATTAATTTTGAACTTTATTGAAGTTTCCTTGATGTCTGGTTTCTATTTTTTTTCCCTGATGTTTTTTTTGTTATAAATCTGAGTTTTGCTTAAAGAAGAATAACTTTAAAATTTTATTTTATTTTGAATCTTTAAATTTAAATTTACTCACAAATAAAAAATTTTGAATTTTAGTTAAGCTTTATTGATATTCCTGTCTTTATAATCATTTATTCCCTAAAATTCTGAAACGTTCATGCTGGTTGTTGTTAAAAGGAGACTTCTTCAAAAATAAAATTTGATTTTTTTCAAAAATTATTAATTGTAATATTTTTCGGTTGGCAACAATCGTTTCATTTTTTATAATGAAACATATTAGAAATATCTAGGACCCTAATATCGATGCTTTTCAGAGCCTATTCGTTTTTTTCTTCCCCTGTAAAATTTTTAAAATGTCAGAAGTCCCCTTTTAAGACCAAACGATTCATTATTGGTACACTTTTTACCACACCATCCCCCTTTTTCCAAGTGATGCCACTGATTTAGTGACCAAGGGGGTAGTATTAAAAAATAATGAACAAAATTTTACTCACTACTCAAAACGGTTCTCCATTACTGATCTTTACTCTTATCGATAATTACATACGAGTACATAACATTTTTATCTACAGTTACTGTTGCCAAGAAATTTTGCAAAATGTTCACAGCTGTCCTCGCATCAGAAATTGAAGGACTTTAACTTGCGTCACCTTCGTCTTCCATACATGAAGATGAATCGTCAATAAAATCATTCTTTTCTTTTATGAAGGAAACTATATCTTCATCACTTGGCACAACAGATGTAATCAAGTCTTCAAGGTGACGTTCAAAATGTTCAGTTTTATTTGGGGAAAAGCATTCACTCTGTGCTTTTTTAACTATTCAGCTTGAAAAGAGGGAATTTTGGTTCGCTATATTAGAATTCCTTGCTTTTCAAGTTTGTTGCATGCATTTAGAAATACATTAGTGGCATATGATTCAGTTGGGACCATTTGAAAAGTTTGCTATAAGCAAGGATTCGTTTTATACCGGGTTCGTTATCACTGGGTTTGATTGGTTTTAACCCTTTGAGAACCAAAACAAAGCATTCAGTAAAAAAGTTTATTTGCTTATTACATGGCTCACATATTAAAAATGATTAATATTTCCAAACACCTTTTATTGAATTGTTTTTAATTATTAAAGAATACATGGTGGTCACACTACAATACCACTGGGAGTATACGTTTTGAGTGATGATATTTATGAAATAATTATTGATTATAATTATTAAATATATATGATTGAATAATTATTGATATTGATGATATTGTTGAAAAAAGTTCTTTTTATCTTTCAAGCAAAGTCGAACACTTCAAAACGTGCACTGCCATTTTGTGGTATGGGGTAGATAAACCACACCACAAAGATGTCCCATATATTGACATATGCTCTGCTTCTTTTTGGTGAATCTCCAATGGAACAAAACGTCTGTAATTTCTGACACGTTGATGCCTTCACTTTTTCTTTCACGTTTTTACAGTGCTATCAATTCTCTCTCTATGGGAATTCGAAGAACTTTCAGTTGTAATGATTTTACTACTCATAAAGAACAAGATGTACGAATTTGTAACATGTCAACAAAATGTCAAAATTACACGAAGCCAACAGCGTTTGATTTTTCTGTTAATTTCCTATAAAAATTTCAGCATGCAGGCTTTGTCAACATATTCCATAAACTCATTGTAATTTTTTTCTAAGGCAAGACAGTCGACATTTGATATTGTTCTATCTTTAGAATCTCCTATTTATTGTTGTCCCGTCTTACGGATTGTGAAAATTTGAGAGAAAATGTATTCCCTCTTTTTTGTGTGTGTGTATCCATCCATTTCATGGCTAGCAATCAATCCTTGTGTATGCTCCAACTTGAGTCTCTTCTCTTCATATCCTTTTGATATTTCTTCTTCTCTCTCTTCATACTTCATGCTGATATAACATCACAGAATATCTCAACTAATAAGAATGGGTAAATGAAATTCATATAAAATAACACTCACAGGCCTGAAATATTGAGAAAATAACTTACCAACATTTGCACAAGCAATATTGAAATTTTATTGCACAAAATACACAAAAGAAAGGTTATGATACTCTGCACAAGTGGTATCACACAAAAAAAGCGCCGATACTGATGAAACGCTGCAATTTATCCTGGAATTTCGGTTACGTGCCAAAAAATGGCGACCTATGCTACCCATTTATGCGTTTGGTTGCGTAATAAAACCACCGCCTTACATCAACAGAATTTTGAATAGGTGGTTTCAGTGTGAGACCACTGGGTGCGAAGGGGGTTAAAAGATATAAAAAAGTCTTTTTTCAGAAGATCAAGATCTGCAACGTACTAATTTATGTTGCAAATTAGATGTTAAAATATGATCCACTTTAGTTCAACTAAATGTATTCTGGATATCAATATTCCGTACGTAAAAAGTACTCCGAAAGCAGTAAGCAGAAAATTTCTTTTCAGATCAATCATACCAAAAACTGAAAAATACACAACTCTTCTCTTCTTCTCAATCCTTTTCAAAAGTCCCATAAGTCTTCTTTCACGAAAATCATAGAAATGGCATTGATCTATGATGGATTCGACTGTTGTTTTTTATGTCGAGCATATATTCGGGAGTCCTGGCACTGTACACTGTTATGGCACATAAACTTATTACTCCAGTAAAAACGTTACTTGAAAATTCAACGAAATTCATGGCTACAACCTCAGGTTTATTCAGTCCATGTAATATAAAAGTGTACCTAGAAATAAGGCTGTAGGTTAAAGTGATAAACAATGGAAATGATAAAATGTTTCTTAAGACGTGAATGATCTGTATCAAACTAAAGTAGCCCCTAAGAGTGTTGATACAACTTTCAGGTATTACAGGTATTTTGATGGTTTTCATGTAGTTATCATACTGGGAAAGGAGAATTCCACAATGCCGAAGCAAAACACAAATTTCTAGTACCATTACGAGGGGATATTTCATATACATTGCATAGAGAGCATAAGTAATAAAAATTCGAATAAATTCACGTAATTTGTATCCATCCACACTGTAAACGTACAGTAAATTTTTGAAATAAGATCCGTCTTCAGTCGTGTAAACATGCAGAGAAGTTAACAAACATGGAGACACATAATTTAAAAGTGTCAGAAACTTGTTTAAACACACTTGCTGCTTGATTGGATAGATCGTCATTCATAGGTTGTGATTTCTTATGTGGTGAATGAATGGTTGTAAATTGTTCTTTTGATACAAAAGGCAATGCCAAATGATGAAAGATAGAATAATGATGCACAAATAAGATAGAAATTCATTCCACTTAGTATCATCTAATTTAATTTGAAAGAACAGGAGACACACTACGAAAATATGTATTTCCATCATGCTGAAGTAAAATAAGGAAAAGTGGAAGGAATACTTCGAAATGTATCGATTGTTCTCGCTGTTAAGTTCATAAATGATCCACAATGGAACATCTACTGCGGGCTTAATTAAGGTAATGTCATTCATTTTTTTATTTTATACAGAACGACTAAACAAATAACTGACAACCCATACTGATTTGAAATTACCTGTGGAATTATTATAAAAGATATTTTTTGAAGTTAACAAGGTCGTTTGTGTTTTTATCATCTTAATCGGAGGAATCATCAGTACGGACTGTCCCGGTCTTACGCCAATTGGAGTAGCCGGTTTTAACCCGAGTGCAGAGGTTATAAAAAACGATATCGAACCACGCAATTATTGGAGAAAATTATTATTGTTTGATAGAGTATGAATCCTTAGTAAATGTGTAAGCTGGACTAAATATAGTTTTTATAACTGTAATGATTTTTGAGTAACCATAGTTTAATATCAAGCGAACATTAGAGACTTGACGTCTTAAAATAAATAAACCTTCACGCAGAGATACAGTGCATTCAAGAGACATAACACTCCGTTATGACTGCTCCTTTTTCTTGACTAGTAGTGTGTAATTCAGTATTTGTCTGCTAGATAGGAAAATTAATAGCATCAGAATTAAGGTTACCCGGTTTTACCCCACTCACCTCTACCTATTATTTGATGTTAGAATTACATGTGTGTGGGTTTTTTAATAATGATATAGACATTTTTTAACAAATTTTTATTTAATTTTAAATTTCAAGAAAAATTAAACAAAGAGTTGTAACTATTTCCAACAAATTGAAAAAATTAATCGTATTACGTGGTCATTCAAGCAAAATTCACTAAGTCCACAATTCCGAAGAAGAATTTCCAATCAATCATTTCATGATATAAACTTGTTATCGAAACATCAGTAAACCAACCGCTGGTGCTTGAAATCTGTAAAATAATTTTTACAATTTATCAAAACTACTCAAATTTAATTAAATTTCATTTGAAAATATCTCAACTTTAGTTGTGGACTTAGTAACTTTTGCTTGAACGACGACGATATATATTTAGGATTACTTATGCTAAATATTGTTAGAAAAATCTTCCGGTGGGTGTACGTGAATGTAGTCCAACAAGCAGGATAATAAAAAATACCGCTTTCTTCCTCAATATTCCAGCAAAACACGAATCTCAGGTAACAAAACTAAACAGCACTTGTATAAAGTAACAAAAAAAGAAGACAGCAGATTACTAATAAAAATCAGTAGTAGCACTTTTAACCGCGCTCAGCGTATATTTGCCCACCAGCTTGCACTGCGGTCAAAACTCCAAATAGAATGATTCCGTATTTCAGTAGCTCGGTATTTATGCCTTTTTCGACAGGAAGTGACGTCATACAGAATTCTCACGAAAGTTCTCCATAACTCCATTCCTATTAGAGATAGGAACCTATTTCTCTTATATTCGAGAAACATATTGTTTCCAATGTCGGCAAGATCGGGTTCATTAGCTTGGCCTCCAGTGTAAACCTCCGCAAAACTCTCTTTCCTGCAATAAGACTAACATAGCGGATAAAAAGTATTTCAGATTTATAACAGTATATTGTGCTGTTATCAATGCTTAATGCTATAAATATTGCTATATTCTCCATAATACAAAAAAAACTATTTCATGCTAAAGACATAGGAAACTGTAGACTGACAAATTTTTCCACTGAACAATTATTTTTGAGGTAATCACTAAAGCTTTGTTAAAAGTAATATCCTTGATAAATGACATCCATTCTTCTGACCAAGTGCTCTCTTCCAAACCTAATGAACATGAAATATCAGCTACTTTGCTCTTCCAATTCTGACATTGTATCGTCGTCAATATATTGAAAGCAAAAATAAAAGGTTAAAAATTGAACAAAATTGTATTTAGCTAACGTCTAAAACAAGAAAAGATGTTTTTTTTAAATCTTGGCAGTTTTTAAAGTTCTAAAATTTCATAAAAGAATTGTTCTTCAATAAATATTCAGTTTTTGCGATTGAAATCAAGCGTACATATGACATATATACTTACTAGCTCAAAATAGTCTGCGTTCACTTCAGGACTCATGAGAAATATTTCCCAATATGTATAGTTCAGGAATAAAACTTCAAAACACAAACATGATGGGGCTGCATACATCTTTCGCAGTGCACCAAACAGATTACGAAAATGAGAACAGATTCACTTTGCATCGATTTTGGAGGCCACTGCGGCCTATGGGTAAGGTGTCGACTTGTATTAAGCAAGAAAATGACATTTATTAAATGTTTAACTCCTAAAAATGTATAAAAGCTTCGTTCTTCAACAAATATTTGGTTTTTGTTATTAAATTCAGTTTGCGATTAAAAAAAGTATGTATGAAATATTCTGTACCTATCTCACAATCGTCTACATCCACTACCTTACTCACGAGAAATATTTCACAATTTATATAGTTCTTGATCAAAATTTCAAAACACAAGCATGAGAAGGGTTACATATATCCTTCTAAGTACACCAAAACAGACTGAGAAAATGAGTATCGGTGCACCTTCGCATTGGCTTAGCGCCACACGTGCACTAATACAACAGGCATGAGTTCCTGGGTGCGTCACGAATACGAACTGTTAGTGCATTAATTTCATTGTTTCAAGTCAAATATCACGAAAAATGTACGAAAAAAGAATGCTTTACACCAAGGTCGAAATGTTTTAGAAGAAAAATTCAAAACACAAACATGGGAAGGGTTGCATATATCTTTCTGAGTAAACCAAAGGTGATTGGGAAAATGACCATAGGTGTACTTCACATTGGCTTTGAGCAACAAGGGTACTAATACACCAGGTGTCGGGTCCTTGTTTGCATAACGAATACGAATTTTTAGTGCATTAATTTCACTGTTTAGAGTTAAATTTCAACAAAAAGTACGCTTTACCCCAGAAGCCTGTAACCCTTGTAACACCACTTGCAGTAAATTGGGAATCATAAGTCGGGGATAGTTATAACCAAAACCAAAAAACGCTCATAAAATGGAGCTCATTAGCTTGTGCTCCATAAAAAGATTCTGGGATATTTTGTGAAAAAAAATCAATGGAGGGAAAAAGAACACTTTTATTGTGTTGCCGTTGTTTTACAAAAGCAACATTTTTCAATATTTATAGATTTCAAAGAAACGCCTTTAGATTGCTTTGAATGCCATGGAATACTTTTAAATCACAAAAAAGTTTATACTTTTGAAATTGCAAAGAAAATGTATCCAATATTTTACCTTACATGCATACACACACAAAAAATCTTCCATAATTCTGCAGCCCTTATGTTTCCTTTATATCGGGTTGAGTAAAAAGTTTTCCGCCAAGGGGAGATACCTCCGCGCCAACAGCTATCATGTCTGTGGTTGTTAGAGTTTTTACAAACGCGGTTTTGCATTCGAAAGCTGAAAATTAGATCTACACGATTGTGCATTTCGTTTGTTAAAAATTTATTACCTTGTGCGTCAAAAAAGTGTCTCAAATGGAGCTATGACGTTAACAGATCAGAACGATTATGTACTATGAGTTCCTTAACAAACTCAGTGAGACTGACAGCCACCAAAAAAATGTGTGAAAGTTCAGGCATCAATACTATTTCTTATGATAGAGTCAAAGTTAGGTTTCGGAATTTTAAGGCCGGAAATTTTCGACATTGAAGAAAAGCCACGCTCTGGTCCCGTAAAGAAGGGTGGTCAGCACCTGAGGGATCAGCAGGATCGGTTGCAAGACGAGCCCTAACTAACAAGAAGGTGCTTCTCTGTATCTAGTTGGATTGTCGCGGAATTATCTACGAAGAGTACCTGAAAAGCGGACAGACTATCAACAGTGCAATATGCTAATCAAAGATAATGCCATCCGTGGGAAACGAAGAAACGTGTTCAGAAGGTAGGTGGTTCTCTTTCATCAAGATAACGCCCGGCCACATGTTAGTACGATGACCGGCTGGACACTCTAAAAGCTGTAGTGGGATTTGATGCAACATCCACCATACAGCCCAGACATAGCCCCTTCGGATTTCTATCTTTTTTCACATCTCCAGCTTCATCTTAATGGCGCAATCTTCAATTCAAATAAGGAGGGCATAAATGAGGTCCATCTCTTTCTGGACTCGCGCACG
The DNA here is from genome assembly GCA_013235015.1 of Araneus ventricosus. Lineage (NCBI taxonomy): Eukaryota > Metazoa > Arthropoda > Arachnida > Araneae > Araneidae > Araneus > Araneus ventricosus. Next base: position 8,662 of record BGPR01019692.1, read on the forward strand.
CCACATTTCTTCGCAGAAGTGATTGAAAAGTTGCCAAAACATTGGCAGACGATTGTAGATTTGAACGGAGATTACTATTCTCATTACCTTTGCTGTTTTCGTATGTATTAATCATTTTAAAATAAAATTTTTTGGCGGAAAACTTTTTACTCAACCTGATACTCGAAGAAGAAATGAATATTACTTACCAACTTGAGTTTAAAAAGATAAATTCACAAAAGAAAAAAAGAACACAGTTACATCGTGTATAAAAATAGCGCGAATTCTTAGTTCAAATATTTTGTCCATAAATTTATTTGTATAAGTTTTTTGCATATTGTTATTTTCTAGAACCATAAAATCGATATACTTGATATTTCTTCTATTCCAGAAGCTGTAAGGCCTTCATAGCGAATGTTTTTCGTTCACCTTCTTTGATTTTGTCTCTTCCCTTATTTTATTTTTGACAAGAATTTAGTCGGCACTTGGCTCTGTGGATTCAACGGAAAAACGATTCACACAAAAGAGGGTATTTTCAAATATTAGCTGTAATTTAATGAGGAAAGATATAAAAATATCCAATATCTATTCACAACGAAAAACTTTCCGTTCTTTCTTGTAAAACACGATAGGAAGAAAATATTTGAACACCACATCGAAAAAAGCATAAAGTTTTGTTTGATTGCGTAATAATTGGCATTCTCTATACCTATCTCCTTGTAAGTTAAATCTGAATCTTGGGCAAAACGTCCTTGAGCTGGTGTGGTGCGGAAGTTTGGAGAGAGGGTGCCTCAAGGGTCGTCTTCATCATATATCGACTTTTCAAAATTAATATGTCCATCCCAAAATAACCCTCGTGTTTCGTCCAAACGGGACTTAAATATGACTAAACTAAAGTATACATATCTTTTGTTCGTTCACTGTTGCAGGAAAACGGAGCTTGAACTCCTTAAGGTATTTGACTACGTCTAAAAGACGGTTTTGGGTCGAAATTCACAAAATAGTTTTATAGTTTTACTTTAAAGCCCACTTATACAGCTTTCTAAATCTGGATTTATTTTATTTTTACGATGAATAGAAACGGAGATATAGAATTTTTTTTTTATAAAACACGGTAGCTAAAAACGAAAGCGGAAGTTGGCTGTTTCCCCTCGTTTTACCAAATGCACCGCACTCTGAAGAATAAATTAATTTGCTTTTTATTTATTTCGATTAATTATATACTATATCTGCAAGCCATGTCAGTTTGAATTAGATTTTGAGTTTCGACAAGCTACTATGGACATTTTTGTTAAAATGCACATTTGTTGAGTTCCAAAATTCATGTTTTAGGACATCGATAGCTGAGTTGTTGTTAAATGATTGATTTCATGGTCTTAAATGAGTATTTCATGAACTAGGAACAGTTCCTGGTCAATATTTACTTTTAAATAATATCTTAACCTCAATAACCACAGAATAATCGCTTCTAAGAGACAGTCTTCGGCAGGGACAAAAAACGCTAGAAAACATTTACGGACTCTCGGAATGAAATAATGTGATAAGATTCTGAATAAGAAAGGTATATATTACAAATGTGACTAATTTCAAAAGAAGTTAAAAATATATTTTTAATGAAAAGCAAATTAAACTTTAAATGCGTTTTTTGAAAAATTTATATTTTGTCAAAAGTTTCTTACGCAGAACACGATATCTCGAAACATTATCTATATATTTCCTTGAAATTTTGTATATATTTTGTCTTAAGTGTAGTAAAGTCAATGAACTAGGGATATAGTTGAGATCAATAGTTTTTGATTCAGAGCTGCTTAATGTTGATTATACCTATGCATTTTGTGAAATTTTGAATGGGAGAATACTCGACTGGCCATAACTTTCCTGTAAATGCAAGTATTTCTTAGATCGTAGTTCGTTGCCTTCACCATAGCTGTAAATGTGCTGTGTAGAGAAATAATTTGAATATATGGATTAGAATTTCTGCTAGAGTGTTTTGCTTTTTGCTCTAATTTTCCCCATTTTTTTACCTAAATTATCCCATTTTACTGAATCTGAAGTGACATAAAATTTTCTGATTGGCATTAATCATTGTTATGAATCATATTGAGTCAGAAAATGAACTGAAATTGCACATTAAAGATTTTTTCAAAAATTCGTTCCCGCACGTAATCAGATATAGACGCATTTTCTCTGCTATCTAATAAGATGACCCCTCCTGTTTTGGAAAGGGGCTGTCGCTTTCTTTCATCCAAGAAGGCATAGAATACTTGAGAGGCTTATGGATTCTACGTAGTTTTTGTGTCAAATTATGAAGCTAATTAATGATTAAATTTTAATTTAAAACTTTAAAAATGCGATAATTCGATGCACGTCAATATGATGGGCGTGACGGTTAAGGGGTTAAGACAGAGTCTACGACACATCTCAATGAAATGAAGACGAAAGATGTGATTTCAATAGATTTAGAAAGCGCATACTTCAAAAACGCATGAATGGTTTCAGCGGTAGAAGTAATAGTTTAGTATATTTTATCGGAACAAGGTCCAGTTTAGCACAAGCTGCTCCAAACACAAGATTTCGCGGCTTAACAAGCAATACCACCTATCTCAATTTTTTGAAATGCCAAACATGAAGAAAAAACTGAATTTTTGGCACTAAATAACCAATATTTCTGAATTTTTTTTCACATATGGTAGGAACATGTGGTCTCATATTTATATCAGAGAGTTTTTTCGTTTTTTTTCTTCCTTTTCGAAATTTCTAAAAAGCGGGATAGGTGGCGTTGCTTATTAAGCGACGATTTATTAAGATCAGAGATAAAAACAGTTTTGGTGGGAACACGATTCAACATTTCAAGAGTAGAAATATAAAACAAACGTTAGTAGTTGAAAACACTGGCAAGTTAAAACGAAAAAGGGCGTGGTTAAAATACTAAAAGTTCGGATAGAACAAAGAAATCAATGGCTTTTAAAAAACAAAAACATTTAGGGTGGGGTATTTCACTCACCATGTCCTGTAAATTTAAAATAGATGAATTGAAGTATGTAGAACGATGAGAAGTGAAGTAAGGACACTAGTTGAGTAGCAGAATCGATCACGCAACAGTTCGTACAATTGGGGGCTCGTTCTCCAAAAAACAAACGTCTATGTGTATATCTAGTGTAGCCAATGTAGCTTCGCAGTGTCCGGCGTGAAGACTAATACGGTGTAGATATTGCCCTCGTGACCAAAGAAGGTCAAATAGGTCAATTATTACGTACAAAACATTTAAGCTGTCTTCTGTATTATATTCAAATTTTAGCATCCTATCGTTGTTTACGAGAAAGTTATAGCCATTTGTGATCGTTGTAATTGTCTTGAATGAACCAGCAGATCTTTGCCCACCTGTTGACTTAAAAGTTTTGTCTGTCCTTCCTTTGAGAAATGAATTTATTGTAAGATTAGACCACATAATTAAAATGTTTCTTTTTGTTGATTGGGACTGAATGAGAAGATTTCAGAACAGAACATGCGCACCTAAATGTTACTTTAATGTGGCAGAATGCGCATTTGTGATCCGTAGGTATTCGGATGGGGTACACCAATGGGGACGGTCGTCCTCCCACTTTAGAGAAGTAATTAAATTTTATTTCATTTTAGCCGCCTAAAACTGGGAATTAAAAAAAACCAATCGCCGAGAAAGGTAGCTAATTTTTTAACTAAATTTTAAAATTTTGTTGTCTGCCGCCTATACTCAGGGATACTTTTAGGTGTCTATAAATTCCCCCCTCCCCAATTTTGTCACCCAGTCACCACCACTGGGGTAGGCCTATTCTTGTGGCCTCCTCAAAGGTACAAAAATTCACCAAATTTCACACGAATAGAAATTATCTTCAAGGGGTTGGTCTGGCATTTCTTACTGAAAATCTGAGAACTCTTCTAGAGCACTCAATGTATTTTGTATTGTGTTTAATTTGTATTAGTTTAATTTTGTAAGTGTATTTTGTATTAATGTTGTTGGTCGCAGTTTCATGAATTTACTGTAAAAACTTAAGTAATTAAAATGTTTGCTAATTTTGACCTTACCTGCTTTTCTTTCTTAATTGCTGTTTATATCTCCTATCCGTTCGAGCACTCACACGCGCACACTACCTGCCTCTACCTGATTTTGCAATTTTTTCATGAAATTTGGAATCAGCTTGTATATATAAAGATAGTTCTGGAAATAGATTAGTACAATTTTTTATCTCATATACACATTACACAACGTGATCAAACACTTTGCTGTATTGCAATAAGAAATCTTCATGTATCTTCGCACAGTGCTTGTATGCTGAGAATTTATTGAGATTACCATGCGAAATATTTAGTGTGTAAAACTAAACTTATTTACATGAAAAGAAAAAAATGGTCTTTTGTATATGGAATTTCGAAAATGTGAAATGTGCCGTTTCTTAAAGATAACAAATAAGACTTTCGAAGAAAAAATCGCCTCATGGTAGAATTCTTAAATTTTTATTCAATATATATTTTGAATTTTTCGGTCTTTTACCTTGTGATCAGGATCGGCTAAATTATATCGATTTTAGCTCTCGTAATGTTACTACGAAAACCGAAATCAATTAAATTATAATATGCGAACTCCATTCAATCGAAATTTGGGTCCTGATTTACTGTTGTTTAATAGACGAGAGAATTTGCTAATGAGACAAAAATGTTTGTGTAATGCTGAAAATCTTTAAAAAAAATCAAATTGAAACATTAAAACTTAAAACTCTGTGGTCTGCTTCATTGCAATCTATATCACCTTAGAGGTCAAAGTAAGCGTTGGGAGAAATAACTGGTTCAATTATATCTCGATACTTCTTAGGCAATTATCGAGACGAGCTAATGAAATGCCAAAAGTGTCTAGCAACATCCTTTATGGAATGATGAACTTCAATTCGGAACCATGAGGGTGCGTAAACTCTTAGAATGAATACAACAAAAGTTTTCAACTCATTTGATGATTTTGATGTTGATATATAAAGCCTCAATATTCGATTTGCAATTGTTAGCCAGCGGGCTAAATTCAACGTGCTCGGTTGACGCTTCGCTAGATTTTAAGAACCAACTCCAGAGCTAATGGCTGTGCAAATGTCTTATAAGTATTTCTGTATACAACTCAGGTTGGTGGGCTCATTGCATGGCAATTCACATTCAGTACTACTAAAAGTAACAAGTGGCAGCTTCTCGCACCCTTTCAGGTTTCGTCCAATATCTCCAGTGTAAGACGAGGGACCAGAAGACTTTTGCTGAAATAGGTTTCGTAATGGAAACTCGTTGAAATAAAGGAAGCAGATAATCCATTGGATATGAGATGTATTTATCAGAGCTGCACTAGAATCCAGAAAACAAATGTCACAATTAGAGACCCCAAAACATTACAAAAAATAGTGCTTTTATAATTTTGTATGTTTCAAAGGTTGAATAAATTTTCTATTCGCATTATAATGAGGTAAGTAAAACGTGTATTTAAAAATTCGCCTTAAGTTTCCAAAGTTCAGCGCCGTTGAGGCGGCAGAAGATATCAGCATATAATTCTAAAATTTTGTAAAGATGTTGTTGTTATTAAATAGTAACTTTTAAGCACTACCGAAAACCTATCATCAAAATCTGTGATTGTTTCATTAATTTTTGAATTTTGACCATTTTTAGTCCACATTTCTCAACTTTCTGCCCATTGAGGCGACAGAAGATATCATTTCAGAGTTATAAGATTTTGCATACTTTTTAATGATAGGAGTTCGCAACTTTTCCGCACTACCGCAAAAAGATCTTAGAAACTTCGACTTTTTCGGCCCGCTCTAGTGTATATCTAATGTGGCCAATGTGGCTTGCCAGTGTCTGTCGAGAAGTCCGCGTGACCAAAGAAGGTGAAATAGGGCAATTAGTACGTAGCCAAACATTTAAGCTGTTTTCTGTATTATATTCAAATTTTATCATCCTATCGTTGTTTACGAGAAAGTTATAGCCATTTGTGATCGATGTAATTGTCTTGAATGATCCAGCAGATCATTGCCATCTGTTGGCCTAAAAGTTTTTTTCTGTCTTTCCATTGAGAAATGATTTTATTGTAAGATTGCACCACATAATTAAAATGTTTCCTTTTGTCGATTGGGACTGAATGAAAAGATTTCAGAATAGAATATGCGTTCCTAAATGTTGCTTTAATGTGGTAGAATGCGCATTTGTGATCCGTAGGTATTCGGGTGGGGTACACCAATGGGGATGGTCGTCCCACACTTTTTGAGAAGAAATTAAATTTTTATTTCATTTTAGCTGCCTAAAACTGGGAATTAAGAAAAACCAATCGCCGGGAAAGCTAGCTAAATTTGTAACTAAATATTAAAATTTTGTTCTCTGCCTCCTATACTCAGGGATACTTTCAGGTGTCTATAAATTCCCCCATCTCCCAATTTTGTCACCGAGTCACCACCACTATGTTAGACCTCTTCTTGTGGCCTCCTCAAAAATACAAAAACTCACCAGATTTGACACGAATAGGAATTTTCTCCAAGGGGTTGGTCTGGCAGTTCTTGCTGAAAATCTAAGACTTCTTTCAGAGTATTCAATGTATTTTGTATTAATGCTGTTGGTCGCACTATTGGATGGGATAGCTAAGATTAAATTAAAACTTTAAAACAAAACTGATACCAAAGTTAAAATTTAGTCTATTTAATATATATATAGATATGGATATCAATTATCAAATCAATTTTGGGTGCTGAAATAAATTACACGATAAAAGGCAATTCAAGCTATAATGATATAATTCACCTACCTTTTCAGACCTGAAAAACCTAGCTACAATTAAAAGTCAATTTGCATATAGTGGTAGTAAAATGCTAATTGTAAAAACAAATTAGAGATATTAAAACAGAATAAAAATCTATGAATTTTAAATCTTTTTATTTTAGAATAGTTTAAATTAAATAACTTTAATCACTGCCACAAGTTATACATATACAAGATGATGCAAATTATTAGAAAATGTAATAATCAAAAGGAAAATATACATATTACAAAGCGCTGCAGGTTCAAAAAAAATATATAGTAATGAGGATACTCGGTAGAAACAACAAAATAAGGAACATCTTGATTCTGCAGAAAAATAATGGTAGTACATTTACAAAGCACATTTCAGTCGTTGTTTGCTTGTAAAAAATTACCAAAACACACGTTGTATGAAAAATTCGGAGAATTGTCAATATCAAAAATTTTGTTATCAGCCTTGAGGTAATTGAGGCATTATTGGTACACTAACAAGTTTCCTTGCACGTTTCCATCAACACACTGTTAACTAAAATAATTTTTGCAGAGCAGGCTATTGAAGAATTTTCACCCTGATCATTTCTAGTGCAGGGCTTGAATATTCAGTGCACTCTAGCTACTGATTTTTATATCGAAAATATTAGCACCAAAAGCTGTCACAATTTCCTCCATTTCACACATGAATAAAGATGAAAAGAAAAAACCTTTTTTTTTATGATACCATTCACAGCTTGAAGATTTTAAAGTCGCAGAATCTAGAAGATTTCAAATTTGCAGTATCCAACATCACATCACCACACCAAAAAAACTTGTAGAAGAATAGAACACTTTGTTCTAAAAACTTCAACGGAAAAAAATATATATATAAAAAATAAGCTTCCTGAAGGCGTAAAGGCCCCCAGAAGCCTAAAAAAGGCCCTGGGAACCGCAGCTCCAAATACACCTCACTCGTTCAGAGAAGCACAACAAAGAAAGACAAATCATAACGGAAAACGATTCCAGATACAGACGCCCAAAACCTGATTACGCCAAATTCCTACGCGAAAACAAGATGGCGAAGAAATAATCCCGTTGAAAAATTTGAATTTAAAAATTAATAAAGTTGAAACCTTAATGGAAACAACAACAAAATTTAAGACAAATACTATTTAAATCGAAAACAAAATAAATAATTAAGAAAAATTTAGATAATAAAGAAACGGCTGAATATTATCGTATGAATTTCAAAAATTGCCAAAGTTGCCACAAGAGATGAAAGAAATTTTAGTGGTAAATAATTAAAAATACCGACAAAACCGAAAAACACTGACTGAACTTTTTTGATTTTTGTCACTTTCAGATATGTCACAATCAGTAGTTTCACTGTAAACATTGGTAGGAGAATTTTCCTCAAAATCAAATTTTTGATTACCAACAATAAGTTGTTTGTTTACAGTATCTATGACAACTTTATTTCTTTGTAAGAAATCATAACCAAGAATAGCATGATACTGAGCATTCCAAGAGTTTAACGTGACAAAAAATTGATTCGAAAACCATTTTTTTTTTTCAATTTTGAATTTCAAATTAATTGCTGACATGTATGGAACAACTGTGTTATCTATTGTTTTGATTCTGACCATTCTTGAAATGTACTCAACTTTAGTTTTTGTTTTGATTTGATCAACAATGTGTGGCTGAATTAAACTTACATTTGCACCTGAATCAATAAGACATTTTAACTGAATACCACAAATTTTTATATTTACAATTGCAAGATTGTTGCTATTGTTAGTGCACGATATTAATACTTTGGTTTCTGTATCATCTAAAACTTTTTCTTTATTTTGATTTTGAATTGGCTGTTTAGTTGAGCTATTATTTTTACGTTTTGATTTTTTAGTTTGAGATTTATGTTTTTTGATTACATTTTTATCTTAGATTTCTCACCATCATACTTTTCTGACACTTTGACGTTACTCTGTTTTTTCTTTGTTACACGAGACACTTTTTTGTTGTCTACAAAATCATAACTCTTTGCCTTATAGATTCCTGCCAAAGAGAATTCTTTTTTTTTGTGGTTTGCAAGAATCTTCTAGAAGTTTAAATTGTTTCTGAAACCTCTGTTTGAAGCAGTTCTGAAATTACCTCTGAAACCTCTACCATAATTACTCCTTTGATTTGCACGAGAGCGATAAGGATGAAAATTATTTGCACGAAAAGTTCTGTTGTAGCTTGCCCTACTATTATTACCTCTGTAATAATTACCACGGGTATAATGAAAACAATTATTGGCTTTGTGGTTTAACTTGCCACAAATTTGACATGGAGATTGTTGGTAACTTTGAACATTATTGGAGTTGGTTTCCGGTGCTTCTGTCAAACTATTCACACATAAATTTTGGGAAGATATGGCATTTACTTTTTCGGATAATTCAAGTATTTGTTTATTCGTACTCAATTGTTGTGATAAAATCTGGTTTATACCAGAATCTGTGACATTTATTTCTCCACCATTATCACTCAAAGCATTGTCTATGTTTTTAGCTATTTTCTACAGCAGATTTGAAAGTTTTGGGACCCAATTTTTTAACTTCTACCCTGATATCTGGTCTCAATGCCTCAATAAATTTTGAAAGCTTTAATTTTTCTGTGAGAGAAACAATATTCTCCTCCTCACTGTTATTTGGATTGGAGAATTTATCAGTAGTAGAAATCACTAGCTCTGCCAAATCTGAAATAGATTGGCTGACTTTTTGTTTCAAATTGTTAAACCGTTGTTGAGCCTCTTCAAAATTAGGTTTTTTACAAAAGTTTTCTTCAAGCTTTTTTACCAAAGAATCAGAATTATCTATTTCTTCTAATTTTGGATTGCTCACCAAGAATTTTAATGCTTCATCTTTTAAATTTAGTTTTAGAACTAGAATTTTTTTGGCCTCGCCCCATTTCTCTAACTTAGCAATAGCATTTAATTGTTTGACAAAGAATTCAAAACTGTCCTCATTTCCCTTAAAGGGTGTGAGAGAGGCAATTAGACTGTTAGACATGATAATAAACTGAATATATTGACAGTAATAAAAATATATATATATTAAAATACTCCATTAAAATAGAAAAATTAATATATATAAGTCATGTAAAAACACTGAAAAATAGATCCAACACAAGTTATGAACAAAATACCTAAAATATGAAAATATTTTCCCTAAATTAATACCATTTCAATTTTATTTTTTCCAGAGGAGACTGGAGAATCTAGCAAAATATAAAAAAAATTTAATACTCTGACATGTGCATCACTGTTAAATTTAAATTAGTTGTCAGTAAATTAAATTTATTCAATAACCCATGAACTCAACCTTAAATTTGTATATTACAATTTTGCTTTTGAACACGGCACCAAATATTGGATGGGGTAGCTAGGATTAAATTAAAACTTTAAAACAAAACTGGTACCCAAAGTTAAAATTTAGTCTATTTAATATATATATAGATATGGATATCAATTATCAAATCAATTTTGGGTACTGAAATAAATTACACGATAAAAGGCAATTCAAGCTATAATGATATAATTCACCTACCTTTTCAGACCTGAAAAACCTAGCTACAATTAAAAGTCAATTTGCATATAGTGGTAGTAAAATGCTAATTGTAAAAACAAATTGGAGATATTAAAACAGATTCAAAATCTATGAATTTTAAATCTTTTTATTTTAGAATAGTTTAAATTAAATCACTTTAATCACTGCCACAAGTTACACATATACAAGATGATGCACATTATTAGAAAATGTAATAACCAAAATGAAAATATACATATTACAAAGCGCTGCAGGCTCAAAAAAAATATATAGTAATGAGGATACTCGGTAGAAACAACAAAATAAGGAACATCTTGATTCTGCAGAAAAATAATGGTAGTACATTTACAAAGCACATTTCAGTCTTTGTTTGCCATTAAAAAATTACCAAAACACACGTTGTATGAAAAATTCGGAGAATTGGCAATATCAAAAATTTTGTTATCAGCCTTGAGGTAATTCAGTCGCATTATTGGTACACTAACAAGTTTCCTTGTACGTTTCCATCAACACACTGTTAACTAAAATAATTTTTGCAGAGCAGGCTATTGAAGAATTTTCTCCCTGATCATTTCTAGTGCAGGGCTTGAATATTCAGTGCACTCTAGCTACTGATTTTTATATCGAAAATATTAGCACCAAAAGCTGTCACAATTTCCTCCATTTCACACATGAATAAAGATGAAAAGAAAAAAAACTTTTTTTTTATGATACCATTCACAGCTTGAAGATTTTAAACTCGCAGAATCTGGAAGATTTCAAATTTGCAGTATCCAACATCACATCACCACACCAAAAAAACTTGTAGAAGAATAGAACACATTCTTCTAAAAACTTCAACGGAAAATATATATATATAAAAAATAAGCTTCCTGAAGGCGTAAAGGCCCCCAGAAGCCTAAAAAAGGCCCTGGGAACCGCAGCTCCAAATACACCTCACTCGTTCAGAGAAGCACAACAAAGAAAGACAAATCATAACGGAAAACGATTCCAGATACAGACGCCGAAAACCTGATTACGCAAATTCCTACGCGAAACCTATATGGCGAAGAAATAATCCCGTTGAAATATTTGAATTTAAAAATTAATAAAGTTGAAACCTTAATGGAAACAACAACAAAAGTTAAGATAAATACTATTTAAATCGAAAAGAAAATAAACAATTAAGAAAAATTTAGATAATAAAGAAACGGCTGAAAATTATGGTATGAATTTCAAAATTTGCCAAAGTTGCCACAAGAGATGAAAGAAATTTTAGTGGCAAATAATTAAAAATACTGACAAAACCGAAAAAAGATGTTGATACAATATTTGCAATCTAACACGCCCTTTCATGAATATACTGTAAGAACTTAAATAATTAAAATGTTTGCTAATTTTGGCCTTACCTGCTTTTCTTTCTTAATTGCTGTTTATATCTCCTATGCTTGCGCGCACTCACACGCGCACACTACCTACCTCTCCTGATTTTGCAATTTGTTCACGAGATTTGGAATCATCTTGTATATATATAAAGATAGTTCTGGAGATGAATTAATACAATTTTTTTTATCTCATATACACAACGTAATCAAACAATTTGCTGTATTACAAGAAGAAAACTTGACGTATCTTCGTATAGTGTTTGTAAGCTGTCAATTTATTGAGATAATCATGCGAAAAAATTAATGTAAAAAACTTATCTTAGTTACATGAAAGGGGAAAAAATGGCTTTTTGTGTATGGAATTTTGAAAATGTGAAATGCATTTAATTCACTAAATTGCTGGGATTGTGTGCCGTTTCTTAAACATAAGAAATGATTCTTTCGAAGAATCATCTCTTCTTTTACATGGTAGAATTGTTAAGTTTTTATTAAATACTTATTTTGAATTTTTCGGTCTTTTACCTGATGATCAGGAACGGTTAAATTATATCGATTTCATCTCTCGTAATGGTATTATGAAAACCGAAATCAATTAAATTATAATATGAGAGCTCAATTCAATCGAAATTTGGTTCTTGATTTATTGTTGTTTAATAGTAGAGCGAACTTGCTAATGAGTCAGAAAAGTTTGTGTAATGCTGAAAATCTTTAAAAAAATTCAAAATGAAACATTCAAACTTAAAATTCCGTGGTCGGCTTCATTGCAATCTGTATCACCTTAGAGGTACAAATCAAAATTAAAGAGAATATATTTGTTATTGAGTAAATAGATTGATGACTGATCGCTACTTTTTTAACTTTTTTGAGTTGAATGCTATTGTTAAGTTTCTATTCAAAGCATATTTTAATATTATAAGTCCTTTGTCTTGTATTATTCTTTTTTCATTACTTTGTTTCGAATTGTATTCAAGGTGATAATAATTCAACACAAATGTAGATTATTTGTTCGCAGAACATATTTTGCTCTAATATGGCATATAAATGAAATCAATTTAAGAACTAGAAGAAAAGAATTTTCAGTTCCAAAGCTGTGAAATTATTTTGATTATAGCTTGCGTATATCTATCGATCGGTAAAATTACATTGTGTATTACAATTGATCAGTAGTAATAATCAGTAATACCTTTGTGCTTTATTGTTGTTTCAGAGACAAGAGAACTTGCGAATGAGGCAAAGAAATTCATAAAATTTTGAAAATCTGTAAAAACTCCAAAGGAAGCATTCATGCAAATCCTTTTTCTTCTGTTCAAACCGAAAGACTATCTGTATGTTTTATTGTAAACTTGATCATGATACAGATAAAAGGCAAAATTGTAAAGAATATATTTTCTATCGAATCATATTGATCGTAATCTACATAATTGTTTTGACATCCGTTGAATTACAATAACCATATGGGATTGCCAAGTTTCTATTCAGAGCATACTTTAATATCATCAGTCTTTTCTCTTGAAATATTCCTTTTTCCATTATTCAGTTTCGAATTGTACTCAAGCTAATTATAATTCAACACAGATGTAAATTATTCGTCTGAAGAATATATTTTACTCTAATATTGATTATTGAATGAAAGTAATTTAAGTACTGGAAGAAATTAAATTTCAATCATAAAATATGACATTATATTAATAATAGCTCGCATAAATCTATTATGAAAATTACAATCAATACAATTATCATGTGTAACTCCAATTGATTAATGTCTCTTCTGCGCTCTATTGTTGTTTTATAGAGGAGAGAACTTGTGAGCAAAAAATGTCAGATAATATATAAAATTTAAAAATATAATGAAAATGAATCCTTCATGTAAATTTTTGTTCCGCTCAAACTGGGAACCGGAGGGGGGGGGGCTTTCATATTGAAATATACAATAAGTTAAACAGAAAAATCAAAAATGCCCAGAATATATTTTTCATTGAATGAAATTAATCGCAATCTTTATAAGTATTTTGACTTAACATGTGCTGAATTGCATTGAGCAGATGAGATGCGAGATAAATATTGGCATAAAAAAGTAAATTCTCCTTAAATAGAAGACTTTCGTTCAGAGATATACAGATTGATTGATATGAAAAACATTATTTTTTTAATAATCTAGTATCAATAAAAAATCTCCATTATTGTATAAATAATAAAATAGCAAAGTATCTATTAAAAGAATTAGTCAAAAATGTTTTTCGATGTCCTCTTATGCTATTTGTGAAATTTATCTCCTTTCATATTGAAATTTCACTACTTTCCAAGACTTGAATAGAGATAAATAAGACTTGTTTATAACAGATATAAATAAGAAAAAAATAGAGGTTCAAAGAGAAAAGGATAATAAAGAAAAAGTGTGTCAAAATGGATGAAAAATAGAAGTATTTTAGTTAATATAGCATGGAAAGTTTCCACCGCAAAAATTTTCAAATGATGTACATCTAAACGGACAACAATATATACATTACTCTTGAACTACAATACAAGACATTCGAAACATACTCGAATGTATCTCCTACTTCTTTGTTATCGAGATTCATCAGTTTGTCGTGCATTTGATCTCTATATCTTCACTATTCAAAAATATCCCTCGTATTACAGTTCAGATATGAAATTAGAACCTACTTATATGCTGAACGCTGTCAGTTCTCTACTGTAGTGGTATTACATGTTTTATCGAAAGAGAAATGTACAGCGTCTTTTAGATTCGATTAAATCTTATTCTAAAACATCTGTTAATCTTTTAAGCAGGAAGTGCACAATATTAACAAATTTATGCTTGTTGTTTATTTTAATCTGTCCCGTACTTCTTGCTGCTGTTTATACTTGTCTACCATATGAAATGAGCAGCGGTAATTGGACATTTATGTATAGAATCGAAAACAACATTGTCAGAAAATTCGTTGATTTCATATGTACTTACGGTTATTACTCTATCTACATGGAACTTCCATTATTCATAGCGTTATCTATTAGTGTTTTAATTCATCAATATGGCGTCCTTCTTCTGGAGTACAAGAAGGATTTAAATTCGAATAATGTCCCTCGCACACCAGTAAATTATTCTAAAATTGCGAAAGATTACAACAAAATAGAAGAGGATATAATTTTTCTAAAAGATACTCTTTCTGTTCCGTTGTTTTTCAACTTGTTGTTGTCTGTTCTTTATCTTTACACTGCTTTATCGTCCATATTACAGCTGGAAATTCCACTTCACAGTGTGATGGAACTGTGCAAGAATGCAATCACCGTTACTTCTTGTTTGTTTTCTCTTGTCTACTTCAGCTGCAAAATTCCTGAGTACATGTCAGAAATAAAAACCAGTATCTGCTCGTTGATAGATAAGCATGAATTTAATCACAGCAATGGAGTGAAAGATCTACTAATCGAGAGGAAGGAGACAATTTATTTGTAAGCATGTGACGCCATTTACTTCAAACGAAATTTCTTGTTGTCTGTTTACGGGGCGTTGCTCATTTATGTTTCATATATTTCAAATTTAAAAATGAAAAATTCACCAATTTATCATTTTTAATTATATCATTATCATTTACCAATTTATTAATTTCAAATTTATCAGTTCATAAAAATTTTAATTTAGAAATTATTTGAAAGAAAAAGAGTAAAATGTTTTGTATTGCTTCTTTCTTTTTTTTCTATTCATCTGCACTCCAGTTTTTACTTTAATATTTATTATTGAATAAAAATAATTTAAGCACTGGAATGAAAGGAATTTCAGTCATAAACTGTGAAATTACCTTGATTTTAGCAACAGTACGAAAGAGTTATATTACGAAAATTGCAGTCAATAAAATTACAATGTGTAATTCTAATAGCTGAACGTCTCCTTTGTGCTCCATTTTTGCGTAATAGAGGAGAAAACTTGCTTACGAGGCAAAAAATTCAGATACTATTGAAAATCTTTAAAAATTTGAAGATGAATTCTTCATGCAACTCTTTTGGCTTATGTTCAAACTGGGAAAGGGGCTGTCTGTTTTGATGTAATCTACATCACCTTAGAGACAAAAAAATCAATCTCAAAAAGAATGTATTTGTCATTAAATCAAACTGACCATAATCTATATAACTTTTTAGACTTGAGATTTGCTGAATTGCATTAGGCATATCTCATGCATTAAAAATATTGATATAAAAAAGTAAATTCTCCTTAAATAGAGCGTTTTTGTTCAGAGATATACAGATTGATTTATATAAAAACATCATTTTAGTAATATATAATAAATAAATAATCTCCATTATTTTATTGACAGCATCCATTATTTTATGAACAGCAAACTATCTATTCGAGATTGAGGTCAATAATTATTTCGTTAGAAACTCATGTGTCACATGAAATCCACCTCTTTTCGTACTCAAATTTCATGGCTTTCTGTGATTTGAAGGTTTGTAACAGTGATAAATATTAAAACACGAGATGAGATTAAAATGTGGTTTAAAGACAAAATAATAATAAAGAAAAAGTGAGACCACATGATTGAAAAAAGTATCTTAGTAAATATACTATGTCACGTTTCCATTGAAAAAATATTCAAAGAATGTACGTCTTAAACGGGCAACAATAGATATTTTCCTTTGAATTATTCTTTGACGAGACATTCAACTGGGAATACAACGGGAATATTTTTGAACTACAGTAAAACAAAGCACGGGAAAGTTCGCACCGGAAAAATGTTCAAAAGGTACACATCTAATCGGACAACAGTAGATACTTTTCTTTGGATTATTCTTACAAGAGAGTAAGCCAAAAAATTCGTAACAAACTCAGATGTTTCTCCTACTTCTATGCTATCAAGATTCATCTAGTGTTTTCCGCAGCATGGCCATAAAAACCAAACCAAGATTCATGTGTTTGTCGTGTATTTGGTCTCTACATCTTCATTATTTAAAAAATTTTCATCGTATTACATTTCAGATGTGAAATTAGAATTCACTTATATGGCGAACGGTGTCTCGTCTATTCTGTTGTGATATTCCATGTTTTATCGAAAGAGAAACGTACAGCGTCTTTTAGATTCGATTAAATCAAATTCTAAAATATCTGTTAATCGTTTAAGCAAGAAGTGCATACTGCATTTATTTCAATCTACTCTGTGTGTTTCTCGCTGCTGTCAATGCCTTTCTACTATATGAAATGAGCAGCGGTATTTGGACATATGGGTGTAGAATCCAAAGCAACATGTACATATTTCATATGTACTTACGCTTATTACTCTATCTACATGGAACTGCCATTATTCATAGCGTTATCTATTAGTGCACAAAAATAAATATTTTTCTTTGGATTATTCTTTAATTCCAGTACAATAACGTAAGCCAAAAAATTCGAAACATACTCGAATATATCTCCAACTTCTTTGTTATCGAGATTTATCTGTTTGTCGTGCATTCGATCTCTATATCTCCACTATTCAAAAAATATCCCTCGTATTACAGTTCAGATTTGAAATTAGAACTTACTAATATGCTGAACGCTATCTCGTCTCTACTGTTGTGGTATTACATGTTTTATCGAAAGAGAAATGTACAGCGTCTTTTAGATTCGATCTTATTCTAAAACATCTGTTAATCGTTTAAGCAGGAAGTGCACAATATTAACAAATTTATGCTTGTTGTTTATTTTAATATGTCCCATACTTCTTGCTGCTGTCTATATTTGTCTACCATATGAAATGAGCAGAGGTAAATGGACATTTGTGTATAGAATCTAACTAATTGAACTGAATTTTGATAAACTAACAGAAGTTGAACGTTTAGAACTTTACAATTGTTAATAATATGTTAGGCAGAATGGCTGTTCATAAAATATTAAATTTAATAAAGATTATTTTTTAATTTAGTCATACGTATTCAAGTTACGACAATTGTGACATTATTTAACTAGTTGTAACACATAATTTTATAACATAATCTCTTGAGATTATCTTGCAGAAAGTGAAGAAATGGTTATAAGATTGTACCTAAAATAGGACTATCTCTACCAATAATAAAGGAGAATGTTTGTATGTTGGCCTACAGGCCAGACCGCTGGGCTGTTACGAAATAGCACACATAATTTGGAGGGTGGGAATGTACACCTCGGAGCCCTTTTTTGAAATTTTAATTAGAATTTTAATTAATTAAAAACTAAGCGAAATTATAGCTTTTTTCCTTAATAACTTCCGAACATATTACAGCACAAAAATCCTTTTTACACCATCTGAAAGAGATAGAAAATTACCTTTTCAATGATATCAATTAAGTTGCCGTGCAATTTTTTCTCTAATTTTAATAGACTTTTCAGAATTTTTTTAGCATAATTTACAAAAATACTTTTCATTGATGAAACGCAATTCAAACTGTTTCCATTGTTTAATAAATATTTAATTGCGTGTTTCTCTTTCATTATTGAAATTTCAGATAATATCTTAATACATTTTGCTTTCATATTTTATTTCATCAAAATCTTTAAGGAATCTGTAAACAAAGCTGTCTGAGATATTACGTATATTAAAAAATGTATCCAATAAGTTGAATGGTTAAGACGACAGACAAGATGTCGGTAAACATGTAAGCGAATGCTAATTTTGGATCGGTTAAGTAGAACATTGAGGTTGCTCCAGCTATAAACAAGTAGATGGCGAATAAATTGAATGTTACGATAAGATAGTAAGAAAGGTATTTTAAAATCTTTGGGACATATTTCTTGCCGACTTTTTCTTTTATAGGAAAAACTGTCCAGAAGGGGACAGTTATAGAAGTCATTATCTTTTTGCGTTATCATGTGATTGTGCACTATTTAATAGCTTGAATCCGAATACTTCCTGTTGATTCTTCTTTAAAGGGAAAACTTTCCGGACTGGACGTCGTTATCCCTGTGAGTTCTTGCATATAAATTATTTATGCACAATACAATTTAAATGTAATCAGATTGGATCCTTACAACACTGCATGCTTTACCTTATCATAGGGTGTTATAACGAATATGTCAGTAGAATCTCTACATTCCAGAACAGGTTACTACGAAATCTGTACCATAGAAACAAACACAAGATAAGAATTGCAAACCTAAGGCCGATGAAAAATTATCTTCTGTTTTTATCTCCGATGATTTTAATAGAGGCAAAATCATTTCCCTCAGTTCCGAACAAAATTCTTCTTTAATGCAAATTTTAAATCTCGCAATGGAATGTTTTAGAAACTCAGTAGAATGTTGGAAAAAAGTCTCAACCTACCTAAAATCCAGAAAAAACTTGAAATAATCCTCTTAAGCATTGGATTTCAGGATTTACATCATGAATAATTTAAGCTATGCCTTTTAATCAGCGGGAGTGGTCTCCCCTAAACTTTCTCGTATACTTTCTAAGTGGAGATTCGTCAAAATCTCGAGTTCGAATTTTTTGACGATTACAATACTTTCTCTTTGTATACTTCGTATACGAGAAAGTAAAACAAAAAAAAACAAACCTGAAATCAAATATCTGTTGCCACGTTTCAAAAAAATATTACTTTGAAGCAGGCGCGATAAAATAGACAATGCAATGAATACTAAAGCGAAAATTCTGCTTTGGAATTGAATTCCCAAGAAAACAATTTATACTACTACAACCGTAACAATTGCAAAAGCGCGTGAATAAAAGATTTGCTGAAATAATGAGATCGGTTTGATTTACAACAATAAAAAAATTGTTAACAATTGATGCTTGAAAACATTATTTATTGTTGTAAATAAAATTTACAACAATAACAGATTGCTACCAATATGTATACGCTTGAGAATCGGATTAAAAGAAATTGAATATGCAATTTGAACGCCTCTTTTTGACGAATTTGGCACAAACTTTTATACGGATCTACATTCATAACGATAAAACTGTGTACCAAATTTTATCCATTTAGCTATTCAAGTTTTTGAGTTATAGTGTTCACATGACCGCGGACATACAAATAGACAGACTTCCCGTTGACGGATTTTGTCCAAAATTTGATAGAAACCTACAAATTATGTTTATCGTGTTCACAGACAGACACACACACAGACAGACATAATTCCAGAGTTGTGTTTTTCGGACTCAGGGAGGTCTAAAATGTGGAGATTCGTCAAAATCTCAAGTTCAAATTTTTTGTCGAATACAATACTTTCTCTTTGTATACTTCGTATACGAGAAAGTAAAAATTAAATTAATTAAGCCAACCTTTTAAGAATTCAAGAACCGAAGAGAGCGTGCGCTCTCGCAGATTGAGACACGGGGAAGTCTCTATCATCCCTTACTCGTCCGTATCATTATACACCATCGAATCCCTTACTCGTCCGTACCTGGAATGTGCACACCATGTATTCCTTACCATTGTAGCACCTTGCAAATGCTCGTCAATAGAGTCCCTGCCTCCTCCTGCACTTAAAATATACACACCATCGAATCCCACCACCTCCCGCACTGCTGATACCCTCCAACAGAATTCCTACATGGC
>BGPR01019693.1:0-28864 GCA_013235015.1 Araneus ventricosus
GCCATGTAGGAATTCTGTTGGAGGGTATCAGCAGTGCGGGAGGTGGTGGGATTCGATGGTGTGTATATTTTAAGTGCAGGAGGAGGCAGGGACTCTATTGACGAGCATTTGCAAGGTGCTACAATGGTAAGGAATACATGGTGTGCACATTCCAGGTACGGACGAGTAAGGGATTCGATGGTGTATAATGATACGGACGAGTAAGGGATGATAGAGACTTCCCCGTGTCTCAATCTGCGAGAGCGCACGCTCTCTTCGGTTCTTGAATTCTTAAAAGGTTGGCTTAATTAATTTAATTTTTACTTTCTCGTATACGAAGTATACAAAGAGAAAGTATTGTATTCGACAAAAAATTTGAACTTGAGATTTTGACGAATCTCCACATTTTAGACCTCCCTGAGTCCGAAAAACACAACTCTGGAATTATGTCTGTCTGTGTGTGTGTCTGTCTGTGAACACGATAAACATAATTTGTAGGTTTCTATCAAATTTTGGACAAAATCCGTCAACGGGAAGTCTGTCTATTTGTATGTCCGCGGTCATGTGAACACTATAACTCAAAAACTTGAATAGCTAAATGGATAAAATTTGGTACACAGTTTTATCGTTATGAATGTAGATCCGTATAAAAGTTTGTGCCAAATTCGTCAAAAAGAGGCGTTCAAATTGCATATTCAATTTCTTTTAATCCGATTCTCAAGCGTATACATATTGGTAGCAATCTGTTATTGTTGTAAATTTTATTTACAACAATAAATAATGTTTTCAAGCATCAATTGTTAACAATTTTTTTATTGTTGTAAATCAAACCGATCTCATTATTTCAGCAAATCTTTTATTCACGCGCTTTTGCAATTGTTACGGTTGTAGTAGTATAAATTGTTTTCTTGGGAATTCAATTCCAAAGCAGAATTTTCGCTTTAGTATTCATTGCATTGTCTATTTTATCGCGCCTGCTTCAAAGTAATATTTTTTTGAAACGTGGCAACAGATATTTGATTTCAGGTTTGTTTTTTTTTGTTTTACTTTCTCGTATACGAAGTATACAAAGAGAAAGTATTGTAATCGTCAAAAAATTCGAACTCGAGATTTTGACGAATCTCCACTTAGAAAGTATACGAGAAAGTTTAGGGGAGACCACTCCCGCTGATTAAAAGGCATAGCTTAAATTATTCATGATGTAAATCCTGAAATCCAATGCTTAAGAGGATTATTTCAAGTTTTTTCTGGATTTTAGGTAGGTTGAGACTTTTTTCCAACATTCTACTGAGTTTCTAAAACATTCCATTGCGAGATTTAAAATTTGCATTAAAGAAGAATTTTGTTCGGAACTGAGGGAAATGATTTTGCCTCTATTAAAATCATCGGAGATAAAAACAGAAGATAATTTTTCATCGGCCTTAGGTTTGCAATTCTTATCTTGTGTTTGTTTCTATGGTACAGATTTCGTAGTAACCTGTTCTGGAATGTAGAGATTCTACTGACATATTCGTTATAACACCCTATGATAAGGTAAAGCATGCAGTGTTGTAAGGATCCAATCTGATTACATTTAAATTGTATTGTGCATAAATAATTTATATGCAAGAACTCACAGGGATAACGACGTCCAGTCCGGAAAGTTTTCCCTTTAAAGAAGAATCAACAGGAAGTATTCGGATTCAAGCTATTAAATAGTGCACAATCACATGATAACGCAAAAAGATAATGACTTCTATAACTGTCCCCTTCTGGACAGTTTTTCCTATAAAAGAAAAAGTCGGCAAGAAATATGTCCCAAAGATTTTAAAATACCTTTCTTACTATCTTATCGTAACATTCAATTTATTCGCCATCTACTTGTTTATAGCTGGAGCAACCTCAATGTTCTACTTAACCGATCCAAAATTAGCATTCGCTTACATGTTTACCGACATCTTGTCTGTCGTCTTAACCATTCAACTTATTGGATACATTTTTTAATATACGTAATATCTCAGACAGCTTTGTTTACAGATTCCTTAAAGATTTTGATGAAATAAAATATGAAAGCAAAATGTATTAAGATATTATCTGAAATTTCAATAATGAAAGAGAAACACGCAATTAAATATTTATTAAACAATGGAAACAGTTTGAATTGCGTTTCATCAATGAAAAGTATTTTTGTAAATTATGCTAAAAAAATTCTGAAAAGTCTATTAAAATTAGAGAAAAAATTGCACGGCAACTTAATTGATATCATTGAAAAGGTAATTTTCTATCTCTTTCAGATGGTGTAAAAAGGATTTTTGTGCTGTAATATGTTCGGAAGTTATTAAGGAAAAAAGCTATAATTTCGCTTAGTTTTTAATTAATTAAAATTCTAATTAAAATTTCAAAAAAGGGCTCCGAGGTGTACATTCCCACCCTCCAAATTATGTGTGCTATTTCGTAACAGCCCAGCGGTCTGGCCTGTAGGCCAACATACAAACATTCTCCTTTATTATTGGTAGAGATAGTCCTATTTTAGGTACAATCTTATAACCATTTCTTCACTTTCTGCAAGATAATCTCAAGAGATTATGTTATAAAATTATGTGTTACAACTAGTTAAATAATGTCACAATTGTCGTAACTTGAATACGTATGACTAAATTAAAAAATAATCTTTATTAAATTTAATATTTTATGAACAGCCATTCTGCCTAACATATTATTAACAATTGTAAAGTTCTAAACGTTCAACTTCTGTTAGTTTATCAAAATTCAGTTCAATTAGTTAGATTCTATACACAAATGTCCATTTACCTCTGCTCATTTCATATGGTAGACAAATATAGACAGCAGCAAGAAGTATGGGACATATTAAAATAAACAACAAGCATAAATTTGTTAATATTGTGCACTTCCTGCTTAAACGATTAACAGATGTTTTAGAATAAGATCGAATCTAAAAGACGCTGTACATTTCTCTTTCGATAAAACATGTAATACCACAACAGTAGAGACGAGATAGCGTTCAGCATATTAGTAAGTTCTAATTTCAAATCTGAACTGTAATACGAGGGATATTTTTTGAATAGTGGAGATATAGAGATCGAATGCACGACAAACAGATAAATCTCGATAACAAAGAAGTTGGAGATATATTCGAGTATGTTTCGAATTTTTTGGCTTACGTTATTGTACTGGAATTAAAGAATAATCCAAAGAAAAATATTTATTTTTGTGCACTAATAGATAACGCTATGAATAATGGCAGTTCCATGTAGATAGAGTAATAAGCGTAAGTACATATGAAATATGTACATGTTGCTTTGGATTCTACACCCATATGTCCAAATACCGCTGCTCATTTCATATAGTAGAAAGGCATTGACAGCAGCGAGAAACACACAGAGTAGATTGAAATAAATGCAGTATGCACTTCTTGCTTAAACGATTAACAGATATTTTAGAATTTGATTTAATCGAATCTAAAAGACGCTGTACGTTTCTCTTTCGATAAAACATGGAATATCACAACAGAATAGACGAGACACCGTTCGCCATATAAGTGAATTCTAATTTCACATCTGAAATGTAATACGATGAAAATTTTTTAAATAATGAAGATGTAGAGACCAAATACACGACAAACACATGAATCTTGGTTTGGTTTTTATGGCCATGCTGCGGAAAACACTAGATGAATCTTGATAGCATAGAAGTAGGAGAAACATCTGAGTTTGTTACGAATTTTTTGGCTTACTCTCTTGTAAGAATAATCCAAAGAAAAGTATCTACTGTTGTCCGATTAGATGTGTACCTTTTGAACATTTTTCCGGTGCGAACTTTCCCGTGCTTTGTTTTACTGTAGTTCAAAAATATTCCCGTTGTATTCCCAGTTGAATGTCTCGTCAAAGAATAATTCAAAGGAAAATATCTATTGTTGCCCGTTTAAGACGTACATTCTTTGAATATTTTTTCAATGGAAACGTGACATAGTATATTTACTAAGATACTTTTTTCAATCATGTGGTCTCACTTTTTCTTTATTATTATTTTGTCTTTAAACCACATTTTAATCTCATCTCGTGTTTTAATATTTATCACTGTTACAAACCTTCAAATCACAGAAAGCCATGAAATTTGAGTACGAAAAGAGGTGGATTTCATGTGACACATGAGTTTCTAACGAAATAATTATTGACCTCAATCTCGAATAGATAGTTTGCTGTTCATAAAATAATGGATGCTGTCAATAAAATAATGGAGATTATTTATTTATTATATATTACTAAAATGATGTTTTTATATAAATCAATCTGTATATCTCTGAACAAAAACGCTCTATTTAAGGAGAATTTACTTTTTTATATCAATATTTTTAATGCATGAGATATGCCTAATGCAATTCAGCAAATCTCAAGTCTAAAAAGTTATATAGATTATGGTCAGTTTGATTTAATGACAAATACATTCTTTTTGAGATTGATTTTTTTGTCTCTAAGGTGATGTAGATTACATCAAAACAGACAGCCCCTTTCCCAGTTTGAACATAAGCCAAAAGAGTTGCATGAAGAATTCATCTTCAAATTTTTAAAGATTTTCAATAGTATCTGAATTTTTTGCCTCGTAAGCAAGTTTTCTCCTCTATTACGCAAAAATGGAGCACAAAGGAGACGTTCAGCTATTAGAATTACACATTGTAATTTTATTGACTGCAATTTTCGTAATATAACTCTTTCGTACTGTTGCTAAAATCAAGGTAATTTCACAGTTTATGACTGAAATTCCTTTCATTCCAGTGCTTAAATTATTTTTATTCAATAATAAATATTAAAGTAAAAACTGGAGTGCAGATGAATAGAAAAAAAAGAAAGAAGCAATACAAAACATTTTACTCTTTTTCTTTCAAATAATTTCTAAATTAAAATTTTTATGAACTGATAAATTTGAAATTAATAAATTGGTAAATGATAATGATATAATTAAAAATGATAAATTGGTGAATTTTTCATTTTTAAATTTGAAATATATGAAACATAAATGAGCAACGCCCCGTAAACAGACAACAAGAAATTTCGTTTGAAGTAAATGGCGTCACATGCTTACAAATAAATTGTCTCCTTCCTCTCGATTAGTAGATCTTTCACTCCATTGCTGTGATTAAATTCATGCTTATCTATCAACGAGCAGATACTGGTTTTTATTTCTGACATGTACTCAGGAATTTTGCAGCTGAAGTAGACAAGAGAAAACAAACAAGAAGTAACGGTGATTGCATTCTTGCACAGTTCCATCACACTGTGAAGTGGAATTTCCAGCTGTAATATGGACGATAAAGCAGTGTAAAGATAAAGAACAGACAACAACAAGTTGAAAAACAACGGAACAGAAAGAGTATCTTTTAGAAAAATTATATCCTCTTCTATTTTGTTGTAATCTTTCGCAATTTTAGAATAATTTACTGGTGTGCGAGGGACATTATTCGAATTTAAATCCTTCTTGTACTCCAGAAGAAGGACGCCATATTGATGAATTAAAACACTAATAGATAACGCTATGAATAATGGAAGTTCCATGTAGATAGAGTAATAACCGTAAGTACATATGAAATCAACGAATTTTCTGACAATGTTGTTTTCGATTCTATACATAAATGTCCAATTACCGCTGCTCATTTCATATGGTAGACAAGTATAAACAGCAGCAAGAAGTACGGGACAGATTAAAATAAACAACAAGCATAAATTTGTTAATATTGTGCACTTCCTGCTTAAAAGATTAACAGATGTTTTAGAATAAGATTTAATCGAATCTAAAAGACGCTGTACATTTCTCTTTCGATAAAACATGTAATACCACTACAGTAGAGAACTGACAGCGTTCAGCATATAAGTAGGTTCTAATTTCATATCTGAACTGTAATACGAGGGATATTTTTGAATAGTGAAGATATAGAGATCAAATGCACGACAAACTGATGAATCTCGATAACAAAGAAGTAGGAGATACATTCGAGTATGTTTCGAATGTCTTGTATTGTAGTTCAAGAGTAATGTATATATTGTTGTCCGTTTAGATGTACATCATTTGAAAATTTTTGCGGTGGAAACTTTCCATGCTATATTAACTAAAATACTTCTATTTTTCATCCATTTTGACACACTTTTTCTTTATTATCCTTTTCTCTTTGAACCTCTATTTTTTTCTTATTTATATCTGTTATAAACAAGTCTTATTTATCTCTATTCAAGTCTTGGAAAGTAGTGAAATTTCAATATGAAAGGAGATAAATTTCACAAATAGCATAAGAGGACATCGAAAAACATTTTTGACTAATTCTTTTAATAGATACTTTGCTATTTTATTATTTATACAATAATGGAGATTTTTTATTGATACTAGATTATTAAAAAAATAATGTTTTTCATATCAATCAATCTGTATATCTCTGAACGAAAGTCTTCTATTTAAGGAGAATTTACTTTTTTATGCCAATATTTATCTCGCATCTCATCTGCTCAATGCAATTCAGCACATGTTAAGTCAAAATACTTATAAAGATTGCGATTAATTTCATTCAATGAAAAATATATTCTGGGCATTTTTGATTTTTCTGTTTAACTTATTGTATATTTCAATATGAAAGCCCCCCCCCCTCCGGTTCCCAGTTTGAGCGGAACAAAAATTTACATGAAGGATTCATTTTCATTATATTTTTAAATTTTATATATTATCTGACATTTTTTGCTCACAAGTTCTCTCCTCTATAAAACAACAATAGAGCGCAGAAGAGACATTAATCAATTGGAGTTACACATGATAATTGTATTGATTGTAATTTTCATAATAGATTTATGCGAGCTATTATTAATATAATGTCATATTTTATGATTGAAATTTAATTTCTTCCAGTACTTAAATTACTTTCATTCAATAATCAATATTAGAGTAAAATATATTCTTCAGACGAATAATTTACATCTGTGTTGAATTATAATTAGCTTGAGTACAATTCGAAACTGAATAATGGAAAAAGGAATATTTCAAGAGAAAAGACTGATGATATTAAAGTATGCTCTGAATAGAAACTTGGCAATCCCATATGGTTATTGTAATTCAACGGATGTCAAAACAATTATGTAGATTACGATCAATATGATTCGATAGAAAATATATTCTTTACAATTTTGCCTTTTATCTGTATCATGATCAAGTTTACAATAAAACATACAGATAGTCTTTCGGTTTGAACAGAAGAAAAAGGATTTGCATGAATGCTTCCTTTGGAGTTTTTACAGATTTTCAAAATTTTATGAATTTCTTTGCCTCATTCGCAAGTTCTCTTGTCTCTGAAACAACAATAAAGCACAAAGGTATTACTGATTATTACTACTGATCAATTGTAATACACAATGTAATTTTACCGATCGATAGATATACGCAAGCTATAATCAAAATAATTTCACAGCTTTGGAACTGAAAATTCTTTTCTTCTAGTTCTTAAATTGATTTCATTTATATGCCATATTAGAGCAAAATATGTTCTGCGAACAAATAATCTACATTTGTGTTGAATTATTATCACCTTGAATACAATTCGAAACAAAGTAATGAAAAAAGAATAATACAAGACAAAGGACTTATAATATTAAAATATGCTTTGAATAGAAACTTAACAATAGCATTCAACTCAAAAAAGTTAAAAAAGTAGCGATCAGTCATCAATCTATTTACTCAATAACAAATATATTCTCTTTAATTTTGATTTGTACCTCTAAGGTGATACAGATTGCAATGAAGCCGACCACGGAATTTTAAGTTTGAATGTTTCATTTTGAATTTTTTTAAAGATTTTCAGCATTACACAAACTTTTCTGACTCATTAGCAAGTTCGCTCTACTATTAAACAACAATAAATCAAGAACCAAATTTCGATTGAATTGAGCTCTCATATTATAATTTAATTGATTTCGGTTTTCATAATACCATTACGAGAGATGAAATCGATATAATTTAACCGTTCCTGATCATCAGGTAAAAGACCGAAAAATTCAAAATAAGTATTTAATAAAAACTTAACAATTCTACCATGTAAAAGAAGAGATGATTCTTCGAAAGAATCATTTCTTATGTTTAAGAAACGGCACACAATCCCAGCAATTTAGTGAATTAAATGCATTTCACATTTTCAAAATTCCATACACAAAAAGCCATTTTTTCCCCTTTCATGTAACTAAGATAAGTTTTTTACATTAATTTTTTCGCATGATTATCTCAATAAATTGACAGCTTACAAACACTATACGAAGATACGTCAAGTTTTCTTCTTGTAATACAGCAAATTGTTTGATTACGTTGTGTATATGAGATAAAAAAAATTGTATTAATTCATCTCCAGAACTATCTTTATATATATACAAGATGATTCCAAATCTCGTGAACAAATTGCAAAATCAGGAGAGGTAGGTAGTGTGCGCGTGTGAGTGCGCGCAAGCATAGGAGATATAAACAGCAATTAAGAAAGAAAAGCAGGTAAGGCCAAAATTAGCAAACATTTTAATTATTTAAGTTCTTACAGTATATTCATGAAAGGGCGTGTTAGATTGCAAATATTGTATCAACATCTTTTTTCGGTTTTGTCAGTATTTTTAATTATTTGCCACTAAAATTTCTTTCATCTCTTGTGGCAACTTTGGCAAATTTTGAAATTCATACCATAATTTTCAGCCGTTTCTTTATTATCTAAATTTTTCTTAATTGTTTATTTTCTTTTCGATTTAAATAGTATTTATCTTAACTTTTGTTGTTGTTTCCATTAAGGTTTCAACTTTATTAATTTTTAAATTCAAATATTTCAACGGGATTATTTCTTCGCCATATAGGTTTCGCGTAGGAATTTGCGTAATCAGGTTTTCGGCGTCTGTATCTGGAATCGTTTTCCGTTATGATTTGTCTTTCTTTGTTGTGCTTCTCTGAACGAGTGAGGTGTATTTGGAGCTGCGGTTCCCAGGGCCTTTTTTAGGCTTCTGGGGGCCTTTACGCCTTCAGGAAGCTTATTTTTTATATATATATATTTTCCGTTGAAGTTTTTAGAAGAATGTGTTCTATTCTTCTACAAGTTTTTTTGGTGTGGTGATGTGATGTTGGATACTGCAAATTTGAAATCTTCCAGATTCTGCGAGTTTAAAATCTTCAAGCTGTGAATGGTATCATAAAAAAAAAGTTTTTTTTCTTTTCATCTTTATTCATGTGTGAAATGGAGGAAATTGTGACAGCTTTTGGTGCTAATATTTTCGATATAAAAATCAGTAGCTAGAGTGCACTGAATATTCAAGCCCTGCACTAGAAATGATCAGGGAGAAAATTCTTCAATAGCCTGCTCTGCAAAAATTATTTTAGTTAACAGTGTGTTGATGGAAACGTACAAGGAAACTTGTTAGTGTACCAATAATGCGACTGAATTACCTCAAGGCTGATAACAAAATTTTTGATATTGCCAATTCTCCGAATTTTTCATACAACGTGTGTTTTGGTAATTTTTTAATGGCAAACAAAGACTGAAATGTGCTTTGTAAATGTACTACCATTATTTTTCTGCAGAATCAAGATGTTCCTTATTTTGTTGTTTCTACCGAGTATCCTCATTACTATATATTTTTTTTGAGCCTGCAGCGCTTTGTAATATGTATATTTTCATTTTGGTTATTACATTTTCTAATAATGTGCATCATCTTGTATATGTGTAACTTGTGGCAGTGATTAAAGTGATTTAATTTAAACTATTCTAAAATAAAAAGATTTAAAATTCATAGATTTTGAATCTGTTTTAATATCTCCAATTTGTTTTTACAATTAGCATTTTACTACCACTATATGCAAATTGACTTTTAATTGTAGCTAGGTTTTTCAGGTCTGAAAAGGTAGGTGAATTATATCATTATAGCTTGAATTGCCTTTTATCGTGTAATTTATTTCAGTACCCAAAATTGATTTGATAATTGATATCCATATCTATATATATATTAAATAGACTAAATTTTAACTTTGGGTACCAGTTTTGTTTTAAAGTTTTAATTTAATCCTAGCTACCCCATCCAATATTTGGTGCCGTGTTCAAAAGCAAAATTGTAATATACAAATTTAAGGTTGAGTTCATGGGTTATTGAATAAATTTAATTTACTGACAACTAATTTAAATTTAACAGTGATGCACATGTCAGAGTATTAAATTTTTTTTATATTTTGCTAGATTCTCCAGTCTCCTCTGGAAAAAATAAAATTGAAATGGTATTAATTTAGGGAAAATATTTTCATATTTTAGGTATTTTGTTCATAACTTGTGTTGGATCTATTTTTCAGTGTTTTTACATGACTTATATATATTAATTTTTCTATTTTAATGGAGTATTTTAATATATATATATTTTTATTACTGTCAATATATTCAGTTTATTATCATGTCTAACAGTCTAATTGCCTCTCTCACACCCTTTAAGGGAAATGAGGACAGTTTTGAATTCTTTGTCAAACAATTAAATGCTATTGCTAAGTTAGAGAAATGGGGCGAGGCCAAAAAAATTCTAGTTCTAAAACTAAATTTAAAAGATGAAGCATTAAAATTCTTGGTGAGCAATCCAAAATTAGAAGAAATAGATAATTCTGATTCTTTGGTAAAAAAGCTTGAAGAAAACTTTTGTAAAAAACCTAATTTTGAAGAGGCTCAACAACGGTTTAACAATTTGAAACAAAAAGTCAGCCAATCTATTTCAGATTTGGCAGAGCTAGTGATTTCTACTACTGATAAATTCTCCAATCCAAATAACAGTGAGGAGGAGAATATTGTTTCTCTCACAGAAAAATTAAAGCTTTCAAAATTTATTGAGGCATTGAGACCAGATATCAGGGTAGAAGTTAAAAAATTGGGTCCCAAAACTTTCAAATCTGCTGTAGAAAATAGCTAAAAACATAGACAATGCTTTGAGTGATAATGGTGGAGAAATAAATGTCACAGATTCTGGTATAAACCAGATTTTATCACAACAATTGAGTACGAATAAACAAATACTTGAATTATCCGAAAAAGTAAATGCCATATCTTCCCAAAATTTATGTGTGAATAGTTTGACAGAAGCACCGGAAACCAACTCCAATAATGTTCAAAGTTACCAACAATCTCCATGTCAAATTTGTGGCAAGTTAAACCACAAAGCCAATAATTGTTTTCATTATACCCGTGGTAATTATTACAGAGGTAATAATAGTAGGGCAAGCTACAACAGAACTTTTCGTGCAAATAATTTTCATCCTTATCGCTCTCGTGCAAATCAAAGGAGTAATTATGGTAGAGGTTTCAGAGGTAATTTCAGAACTGCTTCAAACAGAGGTTTCAGAAACAATTTAAACTTCTAGAAGATTCTTGCAAACCACAAAAAAAAAGAATTCTCTTTGGCAGGAATCTATAAGGCAAAGAGTTATGATTTTGTAGACAACAAAAAAGTGTCTCGTGTAACAAAGAAAAAACAGAGTAACGTCAAAGTGTCAGAAAAGTATGATGGTGAGAAATCTAAGATAAAAATGTAATCAAAAAACATAAATCTCAAACTAAAAAATCAAAACGTAAAAATAATAGCTCAACTAAACAGCCAATTCAAAATCAAAATAAAGAAAAAGTTTTAGATGATACAGAAACCAAAGTATTAATATCGTGCACTAACAATAGCAACAATCTTGCAATTGTAAATATAAAAATTTGTGGTATTCAGTTAAAATGTCTTATTGATTCAGGTGCAAATGTAAGTTTAATTCAGCCACACATTGTTGATCAAATCAAAACAAAAACTAAAGTTGAGTACATTTCAAGAATGGTCAGAATCAAAACAATAGATAACACAGTTGTTCCATACATGTCAGCAATTAATTTGAAATTCAAAATTGAAAAAAAAAAATGGTTTTCGAATCAATTTTTTGTCACGTTAAACTCTTGGAATGCTCAGTATCATGCTATTCTTGGTTATGATTTCTTACAAAGAAATAAAGTTGTCATAGATACTGTAAACAAACAACTTATTGTTGGTAATCAAAAATTTGATTTTGAGGAAAATTCTCCTACCAATGTTTACAGTGAAACTACTGATTGTGACATATCTGAAAGTGACAAAAATCAAAAAAGTTCAGTCAGTGTTTTTCGGTTTTGTCGGTATTTTTAATTATTTACCACTAAAATTTCTTTCATCTCTTGTGGCAACTTTGGCAATTTTTGAAATTCATACGATAATATTCAGCCGTTTCTTTATTATCTAAATTTTTCTTAATTATTTATTTTGTTTTCGATTTAAATAGTATTTGTCTTAAATTTTGTTGTTGTTTCCATTAAGGTTTCAACTTTATTAATTTTTAAATTCAAATTTTTCAACGGGATTATTTCTTCGCCATCTTGTTTTCGCGTAGGAATTTGGCGTAATCAGGTTTTGGGCGTCTGTATCTGGAATCGTTTTCCGTTATGATTTGTCTTTCTTTGTTGTGCTTCTCTGAACGAGTGAGGTGTATTTGGAGCTGCGGTTCCCAGGGCCTTTTTTAGGCTTCTGGGGGCCTTTACGCCTTCAGGAAGCTTATTTTTTATATATATATTTTTTTCCGTTGAAGTTTTTAGAACAAAGTGTTCTATTCTTCTACAAGTTTTTTTGGTGTGGTGATGTGATGTTGGATACTGCAAATTTGAAATCTTCTAGATTCTGCGACTTTAAAATCTTCAAGCTGTGAATGGTATCATAAAAAAAAAGGTTTTTTCTTTTCATCTTTATTCATGTGTGAAATGGAGGAAATTGTGACAGCTTTTGGTGCTAATATTTTCGATATAAAAATCAGTAGCTAGAGTGCACTGAATATTCAAGCCCTGCACTAGAAATGATCAGGGTGAAAATTCTTCAATAGCCTGCTCTGCAAAAATTATTTTAGTTAACAGTGTGTTGATGGAAACGTGCAAGGAAACTTGTTAGTGTACCAATAATGCCTCAATTACCTCAAGGCTGATAACAAAATTTTTGATATTGACAATTCTCCGAATTTTTCATACAACGTGTGTTTTGGTAATTTTTTACAAGCAAACAACGACTGAAATGTGCTTTGTAAATGTACTACCATTATTTTTCTGCAGAATCAAGATGTTCCTTATTTTGTTGTTTCTACCGAGTATCCTCATTACTATATATTTTTTTTGAACCTGCAGCGCTTTGTAATATGTATATTTTCCTTTTGATTATTACATTTTCTAATAATTTGCATCATCTTGTATATGTATAACTTGTGGCAGTGATTAAAGTTATTTAATTTAAACTATTCTAAAATAAAAAGATTTAAAATTCATAGATTTTTATTCTGTTTTAATATCTCTAATTTGTTTTTACAATTAGCATTTTACTACCACTATATGCAAATTGACTTTTAATTGTAGCTAGGTTTTTCAGGTCTGAAAAGGTAGGTGAATTATATCATTATAGCTTGAATTGCCTTTTATCGTGTAATTTATTTCAGCACCCAAAATTGATTTGATAATTGATATCCATATCTATATATATATTAAATAGACTAAATTTTAACTTTGGTATCAGTTTTGTTTTAAAGTTTTAATTTAATCTTAGCTATCCCATCCAATAGTGCGACCAACAGCATTAATACAAAATACATTGAATACTCTGAAAGAAGTCTTAGATTTTCAGCAAGAACTGCCAGACCAACCCCTTGGAGAAAATTCCTATTCGTGTCAAATCTGGTGAGTTTTTGTATTTTTGAGGAGGCCACAAGAAGAGGTCTAACATAGTGGTGGTGACTCGGTGACAAAATTGGGAGATGGGGGAATTTATAGACACCTGAAAGTATCCCTGAGTATAGGAGGCAGAGAACAAAATTTTAATATTTAGTTACAAATTTAGCTAGCTTTCCCGGCGATTGGTTTTTCTTAATTCCCAGTTTTAGGCAGCTAAAATGAAATAAAAATTTAATTTCTTCTCAAAAAGTGTGGGACGACCATCCCCATTGGTGTACCCCACCCGAATACCTACGGATCACAAATGCGCATTCTACCACATTAAAGCAACATTTAGGAACGCATATTCTATTCTGAAATCTTTTCATTCAGTCCCAATCGACAAAAGGAAACATTTTAATTATGTGGTGCAATCTTACAATAAAATCATTTCTCAATGGAAAGACAGAAAAAAACTTTTAGGCCAACAGATGGCAATGATCTGCTGGATCATTCAAGACAATTACATCGATCACAAATGGCTATAACTTTCTCGTAAACAACGATAGGATGATAAAATTTGAATATAATACAGAAAACAGCTTAAATGTTTGGCTACGTACTAATTGCCCTATTTCACCTTCTTTGGTCACGCGGACTTCTCGACAGACACTGGCAAGCCACATTGGCCACATTAGATATACACTAGAGCGGGCCGAAAAAGTCGAAGTTTCTAAGATCTTTTTGCGGTAGTGCGGAAAAGTTGCGAACTCCTATCATTAAAAAGTATGCAAAATCTTATAACTCTGAAATGATATCTTCTGTCGCCTCAATGGGCAGAAAGTTGAGAAATGTGGACTAAAAATGGTCAAAATTCAAAAATTAATGAAACAATCACAGATTTTGATGATAGGTTTTCGGTAGTGCTTAAAAGTTACTATTTAATAACAACAACATCTTTACAAAATTTTAGAATTATATGCTGATATCTTCTGCCGCCTCAACGGCGCTGAACTTTGGAAACTTAAGGCGAATTTTTAAATACACGTTTTACTTACCTCATTATAATGCGAATAGAAAATTTATTCAACCTTTGAAACATACAAAATTATAAAAGCACTATTTTTTGTAATGTTTTGGGGTCTCTAATTGTGACATTTGTTTTCTGGATTCTAGTGCAGCTCTGATAAATACATCTCATATCCAATGGATTATCTGCTTCCTTTATTTCAACGAGTTTCCATTACGAAACCTATTTCAGCAAAAGTCTTCTGGTCCCTCGTCTTACACTGGAGATATTGGACGAAACCTGAAAGGGTGCGAGAAGCTGCCACTTGTTACTTTTAGTAGTACTGAATGTGAATTGCCATGCAATGAGCCCACCAACCTGAGTTGTATACAGAAATACTTATAAGACATTTGCACAGCCATTAGCTCTGGAGTTGGTTCTTAAAATCTAGCGAAGCGTCAACCGAGCACGTTGAATTTAGCCCGCTGGCTAACAATTGCAAATCGAATATTGAGGCTTTATATATCAACATCAAAATCATCAAATGAGTTGAAAACTTTTGTTGTATTCATTCTAAGAGTTTACGCACCCTCATGGTTCCGAATTGAAGTTCATCATTCCATAAAGGATGTTGCTAGACACTTTTGGCATTTCATTAGCTCGTCTCGATAATTGCCTAAGAAGTATCGAGATATAATTGAACCAGTTATTTCTCCCAACGCTTACTTTGACCTCTAAGGTGATATAGATTGCAATGAAGCAGACCACAGAGTTTTAAGTTTTAATGTTTCAATTTGATTTTTTTTAAAGATTTTCAGCATTACACAAACATTTTTGTCTCATTAGCAAATTCTCTCGTCTATTAAACAACAGTAAATCAGGACCCAAATTTCGATTGAATGGAGTTCGCATATTATAATTTAATTGATTTCGGTTTTCGTAGTAACATTACGAGAGCTAAAATCGATATAATTTAGCCGATCCTGATCACAAGGTAAAAGACCGAAAAATTCAAAATATATATTGAATAAAAATTTAAGAATTCTACCATGAGGCGATTTTTTCTTCGAAAGTCTTATTTGTTATCTTTAAGAAACGGCACATTTCACATTTTCGAAATTCCATATACAAAAGACCATTTTTTTCTTTTCATGTAAATAAGTTTAGTTTTACACACTAAATATTTCGCATGGTAATCTCAATAAATTCTCAGCATACAAGCACTGTGCGAAGATACATGAAGATTTCTTATTGCAATACAGCAAAGTGTTTGATCACGTTGTGTAATGTGTATATGAGATAAAAAATTGTACTAATCTATTTCCAGAACTATCTTTATATATACAAGCTGATTCCAAATTTCATGAAAAAATTGCAAAATCAGGTAGAGGCAGGTAGTGTGCGCGTGTGAGTGCTCGAACGGATAGGAGATATAAACAGCAATTAAGAAAGAAAAGCAGGTAAGGTCAAAATTAGCAAACATTTTAATTACTTAAGTTTTTACAGTAAATTCATGAAACTGCGACCAACAACATTAATACAAAATACACTTACAAAATTAAACTAATACAAATTAAACACAATACAAAATACATTGAGTGCTCTAGAAGAGTTCTCAGATTTTCAGTAAGAAATGCCAGACCAACCCCTTGAAGATAATTTCTATTCGTGTGAAATTTGGTGAATTTTTGTACCTTTGAGGAGGCCACAAGAATAGGCCTACCCCAGTGGTGGTGACTGGGTGACAAAATTGGGGAGGGGGGAATTTATAGACACCTAAAAGTATCCCTGAGTATAGGCGGCAGACAACAAAATTTTAAAATTTAGTTAAAAAATTAGCTACCTTTCTCGGCGATTGGTTTTTTTTAATTCCCAGTTTTAGGCGGCTAAAATGAAATAAAATTTAATTACTTCTCTAAAGTGGGAGGACGACCGTCCCCATTGGTGTACCCCATCCGAATACCTACGGATCACAAATGCGCATTCTGCCACATTAAAGTAACATTTAGGTGCGCATGTTCTGTTCTGAAATCTTCTCATTCAGTCCCAATCAACAAAAAGAAACATTTTAATTATGTGGTCTAATCTTACAATAAATTCATTTCTCAAAGGAAGGACAGACAAAACTTTTAAGTCAACAGGTGGGCAAAGATCTGCTGGTTCATTCAAGACAATTACAACGATCACAAATGGCTATAACTTTCTCGTAAACAACGATAGGATGCTAAAATTTGAATATAATACAGAAGACAGCTTAAATGTTTTGTACGTAATAATTGACCTATTTGACCTTCTTTGGTCACGAGGGCAATATCTACACCGTATTAGTCTTCACGCCGGACACTGCGAAGCTACATTGGCTACACTAGATATACACATAGACGTTTGTTTTTTGGAGAACGAGCCCCCAATTGTACGAACTGTTGCGTGATCGATTCTGCTACTCAACTAGTGTCCTTACTTCACTTCTCATCGTTCTACATACTTCAATTCATCTATTTTAAATTTACAGGACATGGTGAGTGAAATACCCCACCCTAAATGTTTTTGTTTTTTAAAAGCCATTGATTTCTTTGTTCTATCCGAACTTTTAGTATTTTAACCACGCCCTTTTTCGTTTTAACTTGCCAGTGTTTTCAACTACTAACGTTTGTTTTATATTTCTACTCTTGAAATGTTGAATCGTGTTCCCACCAAAACTGTTTTTATCTCTGATCTTAATAAATCGTCGCTTAATAAGCAACGCCACCTATCCCGCTTTTTAGAAATTTCGAAAAGGAAGAAAAAAAACGAAAAAACTCTCTGATATAAATATGAGACCACATGTTCCTACCATATGTGAAAAAAAATTCAGAAATATTGGTTATTTAGTGCCAAAAATTCAGTTTTTTCTTCATGTTTGGCATTTCAAAAAATTGAGATAGGTGGTATTGCTTGTTAAGCCGCGAAATCTTGTGTTTGGAGCAGCTTGTGCTAAACTGGACCTTGTTCCGATAAAATATACTAAACTATTACTTCTACCGCTGAAACCATTCATGCGTTTTTGAAGTATGCGCTTTCTAAATCTATTGAAATCACATCTTTCGTCTTCATTTCATTGAGATGTGTCGTAGACTCTGTCTTAACCCCTTAACCGTCACGCCCATCATATTGACGTGCATCGAATTATCGCATTTTTAAAGTTTTAAATTAAAATTTAATCATTAATTAGCTTCATAATTTGACACAAAAACTACGTAGAATCCATAAGCCTCTCAAGTATTCTATGCCTTCTTGGATGAAAGAAAGCGACAGCCCCTTTCCAAAACAGGAGGGGTCATCTTATTAGATAGCAGAGAAAATGCGTCTATATCTGATTACGTGCGGGAACGAATTTTTGAAAAAATCTTTAATGTGCAATTTCAGTTCATTTTCTGACTCAATATGATTCATAACAATGATTAATGCCAATCAGAAAATTTTATGTCACTTCAGATTCAGTAAAATGGGATAATTTAGGTAAAAAAATGGGGAAAATTAGAGCAAAAAGCAAAACACTCTAGCAGAAATTCTAATCCATATATTCAAATTATTTCTCTACACAGCACATTTACAGCTATGGTGAAGGCAACGAACTACGATCTAAGAAATACTTGCATTTACAGGAAAGTTATGGCCAGTCGAGTATTCTCCCATTCAAAATTTCACAAAATGCATAGGTATAATCAACATTAAGCAGCTCTGAATCAAAAACTATTGATCTCAACTATATCCCTAGTTCATTGACTTTACTACACTTAAGACAAAATATATACAAAATTTCAAGGAAATATATAGATAATGTTTCGAGATATCGTGTTCTGCGTAAGAAACTTTTGACAAAATATAAATTTTTCAAAAAACGCATTTAAAGTTTAATTTGCTTTTCATTAAAAATATATTTTTAACTTCTTTTGAAATTAGTCACATTTGTAATATATACCTTTCTTATTCAGAATCTTATCACATTATTTCATTCCGAGAGTCCGTAAATGTTTTCTAGCGTTTTTTGTCCCTGCCGAAGACTGTCTCTTAGAAGCGATTATTCTGTGGTTATTGAGGTTAAGATATTATTTAAAAGTAAATATTGACCAGGAACTGTTCCTAGTTCATGAAATACTCATTTAAGACCATGAAATCAATCATTTAACAACAACTCAGCTATCGATGTCCTAAAACATGAATTTTGGAACTCAACAAATGTGCATTTTAACAAAAATGTCCATAGTAGCTTGTCGAAACTCAAAATCTAATTCAAACTGACATGGCTTGCAGATATAGTATATAATTAATCGAAATAAATAAAAAGCAAATTAATTTATTCTTCAGAGTGCGGTGCATTTGGTAAAACGAGGGGAAACAGCCAACTTCCGCTTTCGTTTTTAGCTACCGTGTTTTATAAAAAAAAAATTCTATATCTCCGTTTCTATTCATCGTAAAAATAAAATAAATCCAGATTTAGAAAGCTGTATAAGTGGGCTTTAAAGTAAAACTATAAAACTATTTTGTGAATTTCGACCCAAAACCGTCTTTTAGACGTAGTCAAATACCTTAAGGAGTTCAAGCTCCGTTTTCCTGCAACAGTGAACGAACAAAAGATATGTATACTTTAGTTTAGTCATATTTAAGTCCCGTTTGGACGAAACACGAGGGTTATTTTGGGATGGACATATTAATTTTGAAAAGTCGATATATGATGAAGACGACCCTTGAGGCACCCTCTCTCCAAACTTCCGCACCACACCAGCTCAAGGACGTTTTGCCCAAGATTCAGATTTAACTTACAAGGAGATAGGTATAGAGAATGCCAATTATTACGCAATCAAACAAAACTTTATGCTTTTTTCGATGTGGTGTTCAAATATTTTCTTCCTATCGTGTTTTACAAGAAAGAACGGAAAGTTTTTCGTTGTGAATAGATATTGGATATTTTTATATCTTTCCTCATTAAATTACAGCTAATATTTGAAAATACCCTCTTTTGTGTGAATCGTTTTTCCGTTGAATCCACAGAGCCAAGTGCCGACTAAATTCTTGTCAAAAATAAAATAAGGGAAGAGACAAAATCAAAGAAGGTGAACGAAAAACATTCGCTATGAAGGCCTTACAGCTTCTGGAATAGAAGAAATATCAAGTATATCGATTTTATGGTTCTAGAAAATAACAATATGCAAAAAACTTATACAAATAAATTTATGGACAAAATATTTGAACTAAGAATTCGCGCTATTTTTATACACGATGTAACTGTGTTCTTTTTTTCTTTTGTGAATTTATCTTTTTAAACTCAAGTTGGTAAGTAATATTCATTTCTTCTTCGAGTATCAGGTTGAGTAAAAAGTTTTCCGCCAAAAAATTTTATTTTAAAATGATTAATACATACGAAAACAGCAAAGGTAATGAGAATAGTAATCTCCGTTCAAATCTACAATCGTCTGCCAATGTTTTGGCAACTTTTCAATCACTTCTGCGAAGAAATGTGGCGTGCGCGAGTCCAGAAAGAGATGGACCTCATTTATGCCCTCCTTATTTGAATTGAAGATTGCGCCATTAAGATGAAGCTGGAGATGTGAAAAAAGATAGAAATCCGAAGGGGCTATGTCTGGGCTGTATGGTGGATGTTGCATCAAATCCCACTACAGCTTTTAGAGTGTCCAGCCGGTCATCGTACTAACATGTGGCCGGGCGTTATCTTGATGAAAGAGAACCACCTACCTTCTGAACACGTTTCTTCGTTTCCCACGGATGGCATTATCTTTGATTAGCATATTGCACTGTTGATAGTCTGTCCGCTTTTCAGGTACTCTTCGTAGATAATTCCGCGACAATCCAACTAGATACAGAGAAGCACCTTCTTGTTAGTTAGGGCTCGTCTTGCAACCGATCCTGCTGATCCCTCAGGTGCTGACCACCCTTCTTTACGGGACCAGAGCGTGGCTTTTCTTCAATGTCGAAAATTTCCGGCCTTAAAATTCCGAAACCTAACTTTGACTCTATCATAAGAAATAGTATTGATGCCTGAACTTTCACACATTTTTTTGGTGGCTGTCAGTCTCACTGAGTTTGTTAAGGAACTCATAGTACATAATCGTTCTGATCTGTTAACGTCATAGCTCCATTTGAGACACTTTTTTGACGCACAAGGTAATAAATTTTTAACAAACGAAATGCACAATCGTGTAGATCTAATTTTCAGCTTTCGAATGCAAAACCGCGTTTGTAAAAACTCTAACAACCACAGACATGATAGCTGTTGGCGCGGAGGTATCTCCCCTTGGCGGAAAACTT
Organism: Araneus ventricosus; assembly: GCA_013235015.1. Classification (NCBI taxonomy): domain Eukaryota; kingdom Metazoa; phylum Arthropoda; class Arachnida; order Araneae; family Araneidae; genus Araneus; species Araneus ventricosus. The sequence goes on from BGPR01019693.1 coordinate 21,009, forward strand.
TTTACTCAACCCGATATAAAGGAAACATAAGGGCTGCAGAATTATGGAAGATTTTTTGTGTGTGTATGCATGTAAGGTAAAATATTGGATACATTTTCTTTGCAATTTCAAAAGTATAAACTTTTTTGTGATTTAAAAGTATTCCATGGCATTCAAAGCAATCTAAAGGCGTTTCTTTGAAATCTATAAATATTGAAAAATGTTGCTTTTGTAAAACAACGGCAACACAATAAAAGTGTTCTTTTTCCCTCCATTGATTTTTTTTCACAAAATATCCCAGAATCTTTTTATGGAGCACAAGCTAATGAGCTCCATTTTATGAGCGTTTTTTGGTTTTGGTTATAACTATCCCCGACTTATGATTCCCAATTTACTGCAAGTGGTGTTACAAGGGTTACAGGCTTCTGGGGTAAAGCGTACTTTTTGTTGAAATTTAACTCTAAACAGTGAAATTAATGCACTAAAAATTCGTATTCGTTATGCAAACAAGGACCCGACACCTGGTGTATTAGTACCCTTGTTGCTCAAAGCCAATGTGAAGTACACCTATGGTCATTTTCCCAATCACCTTTGGTTTACTCAGAAAGATATATGCAACCCTTCCCATGTTTGTGTTTTGAATTTTTCTTCTAAAACATTTCGACCTTGGTGTAAAGCATTCTTTTTTCGTACATTTTTCGTGATATTTGACTTGAAACAATGAAATTAATGCACTAACAGTTCGTATTCGTGACGCACCCAGGAACTCATGCCTGTTGTATTAGTGCACGTGTGGCGCTAAGCCAATGCGAAGGTGCACCGATACTCATTTTCTCAGTCTGTTTTGGTGTACTTAGAAGGATATATGTAACCCTTCTCATGCTTGTGTTTTGAAATTTTGATCAAGAACTATATAAATTGTGAAATATTTCTCGTGAGTAAGGTAGTGGATGTAGACGATTGTGAGATAGGTACAGAATATTTCATACATACTTTTTTTAATCGCAAACTGAATTTAATAACAAAAACCAAATATTTGTTGAAGAACGAAGCTTTTATACATTTTTAGGAGTTAAACATTTAATAAATGTCATTTTCTTGCTTAATACAAGTCGACACCTTACCCATAGGCCGCAGTGGCCTCCAAAATCGATGCAAAGTGAATCTGTTCTCATTTTCGTAATCTGTTTGGTGCACTGCGAAAGATGTATGCAGCCCCATCATGTTTGTGTTTTGAAGTTTTATTCCTGAACTATACATATTGGGAAATATTTCTCATGAGTCCTGAAGTGAACGCAGACTATTTTGAGCTAGTAAGTATATATGTCATATGTACGCTTGATTTCAATCGCAAAAACTGAATATTTATTGAAGAACAATTCTTTTATGAAATTTTAGAACTTTAAAAACTGCCAAGATTTAAAAAAAACATCTTTTCTTGTTTTAGACGTTAGCTAAATACAATTTTGTTCAATTTTTAACCTTTTATTTTTGCTTTCAATATATTGACGACGATACAATGTCAGAATTGGAAGAGCAAAGTAGCTGATATTTCATGTTCATTAGGTTTGGAAGAGAGCACTTGGTCAGAAGAATGGATGTCATTTATCAAGGATATTACTTTTAACAAAGCTTTAGTGATTACCTCAAAAATAATTGTTCAGTGGAAAAATTTGTCAGTCTACAGTTTCCTATGTCTTTAGCATGAAATAGTTTTTTTTGTATTATGGAGAATATAGCAATATTTATAGCATTAAGCATTGATAACAGCACAATATACTGTTATAAATCTGAAATACTTTTTATCCGCTATGTTAGTCTTATTGCAGGAAAGAGAGTTTTGCGGAGGTTTACACTGGAGGCCAAGCTAATGAACCCGATCTTGCCGACATTGGAAACAATATGTTTCTCGAATATAAGAGAAATAGGTTCCTATCTCTAATAGGAATGGAGTTATGGAGAACTTTCGTGAGAATTCTGTATGACGTCACTTCCTGTCGAAAAAGGCATAAATACCGAGCTACTGAAATACGGAATCATTCTATTTGGAGTTTTGACCGCAGTGCAAGCTGGTGGGCAAATATACGCTGAGCGCGGTTAAAAGTGCTACTACTGATTTTTATTAGTAATCTGCTGTCTTCTTTTTTTGTTACTTTATACAAGTGCTGTTTAGTTTTGTTACCTGAGATTCGTGTTTTGCTGGAATATTGAGGAAGAAAGCGGTATTTTTTATTATCCTGCTTGTTGGACTACATTCACGTACACCCACCGGAAGATTTTTCTAACAATATTTAGCATAAGTAATCCTAAATATATATCGTCGTCGTTCAAGCAAAAGTTACTAAGTCCACAACTAAAGTTGAGATATTTTCAAATGAAATTTAATTAAATTTGAGTAGTTTTGATAAATTGTAAAAATTATTTTACAGATTTCAAGCACCAGCGGTTGGTTTACTGATGTTTCGATAACAAGTTTATATCATGAAATGATTGATTGGAAATTCTTCTTCGGAATTGTGGACTTAGTGAATTTTGCTTGAATGACCACGTAATACGATTAATTTTTTCAATTTGTTGGAAATAGTTACAACTCTTTGTTTAATTTTTCTTGAAATTTAAAATTAAATAAAAATTTGTTAAAAAATGTCTATATCATTATTAAAAAACCCACACACATGTAATTCTAACATCAAATAATAGGTAGAGGTGAGTGGGGTAAAACCGGGTAACCTTAATTCTGATGCTATTAATTTTCCTATCTAGCAGACAAATACTGAATTACACACTACTAGTCAAGAAAAAGGAGCAGTCATAACGGAGTGTTATGTCTCTTGAATGCACTGTATCTCTGCGTGAAGGTTTATTTATTTTAAGACGTCAAGTCTCTAATGTTCGCTTGATATTAAACTATGGTTACTCAAAAATCATTACAGTTATAAAAACTATATTTAGTCCAGCTTACACATTTACTAAGGATTCATACTCTATCAAACAATAATAATTTTCTCCAATAATTGCGTGGTTCGATATCGTTTTTTATAACCTCTGCACTCGGGTTAAAACCGGCTACTCCAATTGGCGTAAGACCGGGACAGTCCGTACTGATGATTCCTCCGATTAAGATGATAAAAACACAAACGACCTTGTTAACTTCAAAAAATATCTTTTATAATAATTCCACAGGTAATTTCAAATCAGTATGGGTTGTCAGTTATTTGTTTAGTCGTTCTGTATAAAATAAAAAAATGAATGACATTACCTTAATTAAGCCCGCAGTAGATGTTCCATTGTGGATCATTTATGAACTTAACAGCGAGAACAATCGATACATTTCGAAGTATTCCTTCCACTTTTCCTTATTTTACTTCAGCATGATGGAAATACATATTTTCGTAGTGTGTCTCCTGTTCTTTCAAATTAAATTAGATGATACTAAGTGGAATGAATTTCTATCTTATTTGTGCATCATTATTCTATCTTTCATCATTTGGCATTGCCTTTTGTATCAAAAGAACAATTTACAACCATTCATTCACCACATAAGAAATCACAACCTATGAATGACGATCTATCCAATCAAGCAGCAAGTGTGTTTAAACAAGTTTCTGACACTTTTAAATTATGTGTCTCCATGTTTGTTAACTTCTCTGCATGTTTACACGACTGAAGACGGATCTTATTTCAAAAATTTACTGTACGTTTACAGTGTGGATGGATACAAATTACGTGAATTTATTCGAATTTTTATTACTTATGCTCTCTATGCAATGTATATGAAATATCCCCTCGTAATGGTACTAGAAATTTGTGTTTTGCTTCGGCATTGTGGAATTCTCCTTTCCCAGTATGATAACTACATGAAAACCATCAAAATACCTGTAATACCTGAAAGTTGTATCAACACTCTTAGGGGCTACTTTAGTTTGATACAGATCATTCACGTCTTAAGAAACATTTTATCATTTCCATTGTTTATCACTTTAACCTACAGCCTTATTTCTAGGTACACTTTTATATTACATGGACTGAATAAACCTGAGGTTGTAGCCATGAATTTCGTTGAATTTTCAAGTAACGTTTTTACTGGAGTAATAAGTTTATGTGCCATAACAGTGTACAGTGCCAGGACTCCCGAATATATGCTCGACATAAAAAACAACAGTCGAATCCATCATAGATCAATGCCATTTCTATGATTTTCGTGAAAGAAGACTTATGGGACTTTTGAAAAGGATTGAGAAGAAGAGAAGAGTTGTGTATTTTTCAGTTTTTGGTATGATTGATCTGAAAAGAAATTTTCTGCTTACTGCTTTCGGAGTACTTTTTACGTACGGAATATTGATATCCAGAATACATTTAGTTGAACTAAAGTGGATCATATTTTAACATCTAATTTGCAACATAAATTAGTACGTTGCAGATCTTGATCTTCTGAAAAAAGACTTTTTTATATCTTTTAACCCCCTTCGCACCCAGTGGTCTCACACTGAAACCACCTATTCAAAATTCTGTTGATGTAAGGCGGTGGTTTTATTACGCAACCAAACGCATAAATGGGTAGCATAGGTCGCCATTTTTTGGCACGTAACCGAAATTCCAGGATAAATTGCAGCGTTTCATCAGTATCGGCGCTTTTTTTGTGTGATACCACTTGTGCAGAGTATCATAACCTTTCTTTTGTGTATTTTGTGCAATAAAATTTCAATATTGCTTGTGCAAATGTTGGTAAGTTATTTTCTCAATATTTCAGGCCTGTGAGTGTTATTTTATATGAATTTCATTTACCCATTCTTATTAGTTGAGATATTCTGTGATGTTATATCAGCATGAAGTATGAAGAGAGAGAAGAAGAAATATCAAAAGGATATGAAGAGAAGAGACTCAAGTTGGAGCATACACAAGGATTGATTGCTAGCCATGAAATGGATGGATACACACACACAAAAAAGAGGGAATACATTTTCTCTCAAATTTTCACAATCCGTAAGACGGGACAACAATAAATAGGAGATTCTAAAGATAGAACAATATCAAATGTCGACTGTCTTGCCTTAGAAAAAAATTACAATGAGTTTATGGAATATGTTGACAAAGCCTGCATGCTGAAATTTTTATAGGAAATTAACAGAAAAATCAAACGCTGTTGGCTTCGTGTAATTTTGACATTTTGTTGACATGTTACAAATTCGTACATCTTGTTCTTTATGAGTAGTAAAATCATTACAACTGAAAGTTCTTCGAATTCCCATAGAGAGAGAATTGATAGCACTGTAAAAACGTGAAAGAAAAAGTGAAGGCATCAACGTGTCAGAAATTACAGACGTTTTGTTCCATTGGAGATTCACCAAAAAGAAGCAGAGCATATGTCAATATATGGGACATCTTTGTGGTGTGGTTTATCTACCCCATACCACAAAATGGCAGTGCACGTTTTGAAGTGTTCGACTTTGCTTGAAAGATAAAAAGAACTTTTTTCAACAATATCATCAATATCAATAATTATTCAATCATATATATTTAATAATTATAATCAATAATTATTTCATAAATATCATCACTCAAAACGTATACTCCCAGTGGTATTGTAGTGTGACCACCATGTATTCTTTAATAATTAAAAACAATTCAATAAAAGGTGTTTGGAAATATTAATCATTTTTAATATGTGAGCCATGTAATAAGCAAATAAACTTTTTTACTGAATGCTTTGTTTTGGTTCTCAAAGGGTTAAAACCAATCAAACCCAGTGATAACGAACCCGGTATAAAACGAATCCTTGCTTATAGCAAACTTTTCAAATGGTCCCAACTGAATCATATGCCACTAATGTATTTCTAAATGCATGCAACAAACTTGAAAAGCAAGGAATTCTAATATAGCGAACCAAAATTCCCTCTTTTCAAGCTGAATAGTTAAAAAAGCACAGAGTGAATGCTTTTCCCCAAATAAAACTGAACATTTTGAACGTCACCTTGAAGACTTGATTACATCTGTTGTGCCAAGTGATGAAGATATAGTTTCCTTCATAAAAGAAAAGAATGATTTTATTGACGATTCATCTTCATGTATGGAAGACGAAGGTGACGCAAGTTAAAGTCCTTCAATTTCTGATGCGAGGACAGCTGTGAACATTTTGCAAAATTTCTTGGCAACAGTAACTGTAGATAAAAATGTTATGTACTCGTATGTAATTATCGATAAGAGTAAAGATCAGTAATGGAGAACCGTTTTGAGTAGTGAGTAAAATTTTGTTCATTATTTTTTAATACTACCCCCTTGGTCACTAAATCAGTGGCATCACTTGGAAAAAGGGGGATGGTGTGGTAAAAAGTGTACCAATAATGAATCGTTTGGTCTTAAAAGGGGACTTCTGACATTTTAAAAATTTTACAGGGGAAGAAAAAAACGAATAGGCTCTGAAAAGCATCGATATTAGGGTCCTAGATATTTCTAATATGTTTCATTATAAAAAATGAAACGATTGTTGCCAACCGAAAAATATTACAATTAATAATTTTTGAAAAAAATCAAATTTTATTTTTGAAGAAGTCTCCTTTTAACAACAACCAGCATGAACGTTTCAGAATTTTAGGGAATAAATGATTATAAAGACAGGAATATCAATAAAGCTTAACTAAAATTCAAAATTTTTTATTTGTGAGTAAATTTAAATTTAAAGATTCAAAATAAAATAAAATTTTAAAGTTATTCTTCTTTAAGCAAAACTCAGATTTATAACAAAAAAAACATCAGGGAAAAAAAATAGAAACCAGACATCAAGGAAACTTCAATAAAGTTCAAAATTAATTCTTTGTAAGTAAACTAATTACAATAATTTTTTTAAAGTTATTCGCTTTTAACTGAAATTCAGATTGAAAACAAAAAAGTCACGGAAAAATGATTACAAAGCCGAGCATATCAGTGAAAAACAAATAAAATTTGAAACTTATTTATTTCCTGATAAATTTAAATTAGAAAAGGCTTAATTTTTTTAAGTAAAATATATATTTAAAAAAAATTACTTAAAAATGATTATAAAACCAGAAATGCAAAATTTGCTTATTTGTATGTAAATTTAAACTGTGTAACAAAAAGAAATTAAATTAAAAAAATGTGTTCGTTTTTTAACAAAATTCAGATTTGAAAACATAAAGATAAATAGTAAAAAAAGTGATGTAAATGAATTTTAGACCTATTGAGTGTCACTTGGAGAACCCCTGGGCAGGTTTTGATCTCTTGCTAATAGGAATGGTGTTCTTCTGGAATGTGTTTTATAGTTTTTCGATATTACACATTTTATTAATCATAATTGTTCTCTCATTGGTTCTATGGCGTCCTTAAATATATTTGTATTTTTCTCAAATGAAATTTATGTTCCCTAATCTCAATGATATCCTTGAAAGCAGCACTCGGGAGTTAGAGCTTGTGTACTCTAAATAACGAAACGAATTAATTAATTTTCAGAAATTTTAAACGTTAATTGACTTTACGGAGTATACAAAGAGAAAGTATGGTAATCGTTAAAAAATTCGAACTCGAGATTTTGACGAATCTTCACGTTTTTAACCTCCCCGAGTCCGAAAAACCTAATTTTGGAATTATGTCTCTCTATCTGTTTGTGAACACGATAAATCGAAAACTATTAGATCTACGGGGATGAAATTGGGTATGTGATCTTTGCATATAAATTGTAGGTTTCTATCAAATTTTGGACAAAATCCGTGTAAGGGAAATCTGTCTGTCTGTTCGCGTTCATGTTTACTTTATAACTAAAAAACTTAAATAGCTAGATAAATAAAATTTCGTACACAATTTTTTCATCAGAAATGTAGGTCGTATAAAATTTTGGGCCAAATCCGTCAAAGGGTTGACCGTCT
>BGPR01019694.1:17611-28860 GCA_013235015.1 Araneus ventricosus
ACGGGAAGGGTGGAACGATTGTTCTGCTGTGGCCGGAAAACTCTTCCAGTTTGCTAGGCAGAGAGATAGAAGACATTTATCTGTTGTATTGTGAGCAAAATGAAAATACACGTTAACAATGGTAGTAATAAATAATGACACCATTTTTAATTCAATCAATGCGCATACTTTAAATCTGATATATGTTTTACCAGTATAAACATCGTTACAAGCAAAGGAATTTAATGTGCTCATTACAATAATGAGATCAGTCATGGTGGTGCCAGGTTTTTATTGAACGACGCACCTGAGATTTTAGAATATTTCAGGACGAGGAGGAAGTCGAAAATTTATTCTAGAACAAAATTCAGGATAAAAAAGTGAAGAATTAAATTTTAAAACAGCCGAATGGGCTTAATGAACTCAATAATTCTGAACATTCGTCGAGCGACGAGGACGACTACTGCGGCCTTATCCCACTTTCTAGACTTCTCTACACCACACCAAATTAAGAATGTTTCAGCCGCCGCCGCAGGCAATTTAACTACAAGCCAAACACACATATGCATCGGATCGTGAGAGGAATGGCATTTCGAATCTGCTGTCTTCAGACACTAAAGCCGAGATTCTACTACCGCATCACCACTGCAACCTGTTCAAAATTTTATGATTATGAATACCTCGGGCAGCTTTGAAACAAATCATTTACAAGGGTTGGAAATTTAATAGTGTATTAGCTGGACACTTTGATAGTCCTTCGAACTAGTCACCACTGCAATGTTTGGCTACCGTTGGCGATGGTTGATAGGACGCTTGGCTCAACTCCTTGCTAGTCTAGGGTTGCTTTTTGCAAACGAGTCAGTTAGGGTGGTGATCTCGAGAAGGGAAGTGAGATGTTTAGGCCTAGTTGTGGTCGTTATTTTTGGAATAGCTCTGGCTTTTAAGTGCAACGTACCGCACTGTATCTTTTTTGTGCGTTGTCTGTTTTATATGTGCCTACGTCTAAATAGAGATATTTTTCTAAAATCTGGTGTCTTCATTTCAAAAACACAACATCACCACAACCACCATTACGTAAAACCTGTTATCAGTGATGTGTAAGTCGTAGAATACATGAAGTAATACCAGTTCTGTTGATGGTTCGGGTGGAGCGATGTAAAGTTTTAAGATTCTCTGGAAGAATTCGGTAGCGAATGCCATTAAGCTATTCCTTCTTCTTTGGAACCAAATGATAATCACAGGAGCTTATGGGGAGTCGGTACCCCCTATACCACCAATGCTAATTTGGCCATTTCCTATGTACCTTTTTTCACAATCTATTACAGATGCATGCTTGAAATTTTTATGCAGTTTAAATAGACATTTATCTCTATACTGAGGTGAAATTCTTACATAAATATAGCTTGATTTTTTAAAAAAAAGTTTAACGGAATGTCACTATGAATTTTTCAAAAAATGTCTTTTCCTAACACGAGATCAGAACTATTAAGAAATATTTTTGGAATATCAGAAAAATTCTCACATCAGTATATACATTTATATATATATAATCGGTGGTAAAAGTGTCAAGACCATATATAAGGTAAATTTTCAAAAAAAATTATTCGCAGTTTCAAAAATACCATTTTGAGTTAATTCAGATTAAAAGTAAAAATCTTGTGTTACATTAATCTCTTTGCATTTTTTTAAAGTTTATTTTAACTTACTTCTACTATGAACACGAGCAAAAGACTTATATCGTTGGAAAGGTCTTGAAATGGAGATTTCAAATATATAAAAATTTAAAAAAGTTAATTTTTGAAAGTAAAACAAATTCCATCAAAAATAAGTGAATTCTGGGTTGCTACTAAGCTGTCCCAGAAATTCTTTAAACCATAGACCATTCCATCCACTACATCAACAGAACTGGTATTACTTCATGTGGTCTACGTCTTTCATGTCGCTGGAAAAGGTTGCACACAACGTTGGTGGTTAAATACTAGAAGAACTAAAGCGTTTCAAACTAATTCCAGTTTTATATTGACTGTAGTTATATAGTTACCACTATTAACTTTCCAACCGTTGCTATCTAGTTAACACGTAGATTTAAAATGTATCCGTTTATACAAAATACAGAAGGTGTCAAAAAATGAAAAAATGTGCATGCGGCACATTTGTACAGATTTGAACAAAAATGGACGTTTTATTCTGCAAAAACAGGTTTCTGTGAAATTTGTCTTGAACAGAAAAAATTTAAATTTTTTGTAAAACATTTTTAAAGTATACGAGGTACTTTTGGAACTGGGTGTCTGTAGACGATTAAAAAACAATCAATTAACTACTAAAAAGTTTTTTCTAAAATAATACTTAAAATTGTTTCATGGCGCAACAAAGTTTGTTTCCGACTGAGCCCGTACCTCAAATTAGACAAGATAGCCTACCACTTAGAAAATTACTTACCAAATTTCAAAGCAAAAAAAGTACAGTTCTTACTAGAATTTTCATTAAAGCTTCATATTGATCCAAGAACATTCATTTAATACGCAACTAAATACGAAGATAGAATCCATAAACATGTAAAATTTACATGAACATTCGTCTGAAACATTAATAGTTCGAAAAAGATTAACTTTACAGAAGTTGGCAACCGAAATCAGCAATGAATAATGATGCACGTCTTCTGCTACATTTCTGAGTTGCTAATCTTTGGAAATGACTCCGAATGTTCCCAGCGTAATGATATTTTTCAATCAGTGAATATTAGTAATGGAGTTAATTGATATTGCTAGTGGAAACCTCCTCGTTTGTCATTAGCGAAGGAAAATTCCGACTCTTTGAAGTGAATTCCTTAAAGACTGATGTTGATAACAAATTTTTAACGGTTTGGTGACTACAGATGCCTTTCGAACGCTATTCGAACGTTTTTCAGTCTGCTTTTGAAAATTGATTGCTTTTTGAACCCGCTTGCCAGTTCAGTATAGATTTTTAAAAAATAACAATTGAAAAATGCAGAACTGTTTCATGTTACAGTAGAACCTCGATTAACCGCCTCTCGTTTAACCGCCAATTTCTATTATCCGTCAGCGTCCAAAAAAATCTAATCTGTTATTTCTGTACATTGCTGCTCTTATATTGAAGTTTATATTGATCGTTTTGTAAAATCAAATACAATATGTTTGCATTATTAACTTTTAAAGGACTTTCACTTTCGCCCCAAATCAGCAGTGAAATCACGTAACTGTGATACCTATATATGAAGAGATTTCGGTCATCCGTCTCAATCCTGATCCGAGACGGTTAATCGAAGTTTCACTGTACGTTAATAATAGTATACTTTAGAGCCTTCTATAAACAAGGTTGTACTACGAGGCGTGTCCGGAAAGTAAGTACCGTTTCGATTGCCGATCCCGCCGACTGTGAAGTGTGTTCTGTAATACGGTTTTTGAACGCAAAGAATGTTAAACCAGCTGAAATTCATCGTCAACTTGCAGACATTTATGGTGAAAATGTAATGACTGATGGAATGGTTAGAAAGTGGGTTCGACAATTCAATGATGGACGCACCAATGTTCGTGGCGAAGCACGGAGTGGGCGACCTTCTGTTGTCAATGATGGTTTGGTTGCAAAAGTGAATGAGAAAATTCGTGAAAACAGTCGGTTCACAATAAGAATGCTTTGTTTTTGCTTAACATTTGCTTAAACATTTTGAACGCTCGATAGCACACCTTAAACACAAGCACAATCTACTGTAATGCCGGTGGACAGACTATGAACCAGAGACACGTGTACATGCAGGACTGCGACACTAACGCGCGAGTGGCGTTAGAGACAGGAAGGCCAAGTCTACTTTCCGGACATATTTACAAGCCCTACCCTGAGTAGAACTGAGGCAGGAAATCGGACAATGATAGTTGCTCCTTCGCGAGCCGATGACGTCGTTGCTCTCATGCAGGAAATTATAAAACAAGTTGAATTAGTTGATTTTGAAACATCAAATGAATTATTTTCCTGGAATGACGTCAAAAAACCCAACAACATTTGTCTAACCTGTTAGTTAAATTACCCTTCAAACAAAGTTGTTATCATTAGACTTTTCATTAGTATAATTTCTTACAGTGTGGGATATTTTATTTTTTATGATAAATTAAAATAATTTCATTTAAAAAAAAAAGTCCACGGAAGAATGTTTTCTGTGTTCAACTGTGGGAAAACGGAGAAAAGTAGGACGACTCTTGTTTTCTTTTGATTGCCATACGCTACGTGCGAGAGCTGAAAACGACGTCACTGCCCATCGTAGCCAATGATATTGGCTGATTTCCTGCCTTAGTTCTATCAGGGTAGGGTTTGTAAATATGCTTTCCGGACACGCCTTGTATATTGCTTCATATTAAACTGTTATTGCTGTTGAATATTTTACTTTTGTTGGCAGAGAAGTGTCAGAATATTAGAATGCCACCAATCACCACAACATGAAGCAAATTTAAAATTAAAGCACAATAATTGGAATATGTGATAAAAGCTCATAAATACCGAGCACATAAGTGCAGCCCATGTAATGTCATAGGATGAATAATTAATTTAAAATAGGGCTTTTGCCAAATACTCTCTGGTGTTCGGAACTTTTTTTTCTCCACCTCCCAAACTTTTTCCCTTCCAAAATTATGAATGGATTGTTTTGTTTATGTTGTAAACTATCTAACATTATTAGGGTTTTATCATACGATATTCCTTCAATGCATAGTAATGTACATTTGCATCACATACATCTTTGCATTTCAATTGTTAAATAATTAAATTACTTTAAAAATCACGCTTTACATTAAAAAAATTTTAATTAAACGGTTAAAGCTTGTAATTTAAATCTAAATTTGGAAAATAAGTGTAAAATGAATTTTTTTGGTTGTTTTCTAATATTCTTTACATTTAGTTAATTATTATTATATAGCTGGGGTTTAAAAAGTAAAAAAAAATCGGTGTGCAAGATTAGAATGAAATTACCATTCCGAAAAAGTACATTGTATTCCGATGGTAAAAAAAGTGAAATTTGTTACAGGCCAACCTAATGATAAAGTGACTTCCAAAAAAAATCATTCTTCCATTTTAAGCATTTTTACATTTTTTAAAATTTTCCGTTTTTCTTTCCGACGCACGCTTCGTATCAGGAGTCTACCTCAAGTATAAGGATGAGAAGACAGAGGTTTTGCTCTGTTTGCCTGATACCTGAATCCCTGATACGAAATTTCTGACCAGAAAGCATCTCTCGACGATGATAACCTCCCAGCATGAATAAATTCTTTAAAATGCAAGTTGCAGAAGGTTTTGATCAAAGTTAAAAAATTAATTGTACTGATTCCTTCAGATTTCATTGCTAATATTCGCTATTATGTTAAAGGACGCACAATATAAAAACTATAAGCATAGACGTTTGATAAAGGTAAAATTGTTTGATACTATTTTTCTGAATATGAATTCATCAGCGAAACTAAAGAATTATAACTTATAATTACGAAACAAAAAAAAGAAACGTTAAAAGATATCCATGTACCAATATCTGCTATCTCAAATCGTTTTTGAAAGAAAAAATATTATAAAAAAATATAAATATTATAAAAAAATAAAGAATGAGGCGATTTACCTTAAAAAATTTAACCTGCCTAATCTAAGTAATAGCCTAATTCCTAAAACAAGAATATTTGGATTATATCTTGAGGTAAAACAATTATTATTCCATTCCCCTGTTCTCCTATCAACCAGTATTATATTTAATATAAAGTTAATTTTAATGAAAATTAATTCGTTTTGTTCTGAAAAAGTATGTAAATTGTTTCAAATTAATTAACATAAAAATTGCATAAAACTTATTCTAAAAAAACTAAGATAGGGAAAATGTAGATTCGCTATTTACAGTAAAAAACAGTGAAGATTAGCTATTTAATATACCGACTGGAAACTAATTTGACTTACTAATTTTAATTACCGATAGTAAAAACATGGGATAACTAGAGCTAGTATTAAAACTCTTAAGGGTTAACAGGGTGGCCCAGCGTGTAATGTTTGTAAAACAATCTAATAGATGGCGCTAGCTGCGAGCAAGTGAGACCAAACCTTTTGCGCTTTATCATTAGAGCGGGCAATTGTATAGGTATGTGTTTCGTTAGCGAGTGGTGAGTTTAAGTGTGTTGTTCAGTTGTGATTGTCACAAGCAAAACTAGATAATTATTCAACAGATATTCAAGTGTTTATTGTGCTCGAAATGCCATTAAAATGTTAAGGCAGTGCAACGGGCATGGCAGGAGGAGTTTCACAACAAGAACTGTCCGGACAAATGGACTGCAGATTGACTGTCCACACGATTGACTGCGAAGTCTGCTCACACGTGATGGATGGATTCCAGAAACGCCTCACTGCTGTCCTTGTTAAAGAAGGTGGTCACTTCGAACCCCTTTATCAATAATTTCCTACTACGTAATTTCAATATACACTGTAAAAAAAATATCCGTCAAATCACGGAAAAAGTACCGGCAGCAGTGTTTCCGGCAATATTCCGTTTCGTAAAGCATTTCTCCGTTTTTCTACAGAAAATTCCGTTTTTGGTTTTTCCGTTTTTACTTTTACCGTTTTCGAATTCTCCGTTTTTTCACAGAAATTCCGCTTTTGGTTTTTCCGTTTTTGCTTTTACCGTTTTCGAATTCTCCGTTTTTTCAGAAATTCCGTTTTTGGTTTTTCCGTGTTTTCAAGGAAATTCTGTTTCTGATTTTTCTGTATTTTAACAGAAATTCTTTTTAAGGTCCCCTTTAGTGTCGAAAGATGCGATTTTTGAGACAAATAGTTAAGAACGTCCAGGGCTCTTATCAATTGCAAAGCAAATTTAAAATTTTTTACGAGAGTATTATGATCTATTGTTTACATAAAAGATAATTTTCAGTAGAAAGTACATATTAAAAAAATCTTTTTTAACGACTGTTTTAAATTTTAGAATGATTTGCACATCACAGGATTTTATAATACCTACTTATTCCCTTTTTTTGCAAAATTTTAAAATGCTACAAAAGTGAAATGACTAACTCTGAAGAAAATATGCATAATTTCTGTAATTTTTGTTCCTAAACCGGAAATACATTTTTCAATGCCGTTATTTTATTTTTTTAAGTGCACATAAATTTTATGATTTAAACCGAAGTTATGATTTTTTGACATTTTAAAGAAGGCAATATTGACACCAAATATTTAAAATTTCAAAGTTTTTCATTAGAAGGTTTCAAACAGTCATGTACACAATATTCGGAAAATTTAGTGTGCTGAAAAAGATATTTGTGTTTCATTTCGAGTTAATGAGTCCGTGGCATGATCAACCCTTTCTCGCAAAATCCACACTTTTCCACTCTTTAAGGGGTATGTGATCCCCTTAATTTACTGTTCTTTTTTTCCCCTGAGTATCATGGAAGTGCCATTATTCCATTATTTTATTTTTCTTCCTACTTTCAGCAACACCCTATTGAACTCATTTTCTTTAATTTTCATTTTTACTGAATTTACTCAGCATATGCTTCAGTTTTTATCACCAATAAAATTCATATTCAATGGAATACAATGAAATGACGCAACTAAAAATCGAGAGTCGGAATAAATAGTAATAACATGAATAAATTGAGAAAGACCAATTCAATTGATTTTATGCAATCTACTTTCTCTTAAGCCCGTTACAGGAAAAAAAAATGCTTTTGAATTTTAAGGAATGAAAGCAAGTGTATAACACTGGAAGGAGAGGGGAATAATTGTTTTTTTAAAAATAGTTCATGAGTTTGAGATTAAATTATTAAAATGCTTCCATTTTAAATACACAAAATATTCAACATTTTCCTGGTTAATACTATGATGTGTCTCTAATGTTTATGCTGCTTATTCTTAATGAAAGCAATACTTCTAATGTACAACTGCTCCTAGAATCTATTTAAGGGTGAATTGACTTGTTAGAAAAAAAATGTAATCATACCAAATTAAATCTTTTTTAAAACTTATCTAATCAAAACTCACAATGGAAACATACAAAAGCTGATGAAATTGAATCCCATATCTTGTTTCTATTTATTTTGGAATGTGCAATTGCAATAAAACTCTCCATGTGCACACAATGTCTGTCACCTATAAATACTTCAATGTGCTTTCCTTCAATCTTTTTTTCAGGTATTTAACTCTTCCTTAATTTTAACAAAATTTTCCTATTAAATTCAGGAAATACCTTTTAAAATTTTTGCATTTTCACAAAAAATTTCTATATCTTTTCATTTTTGAATAATTCAACTTCACATCCTTTAACATAAGTTCACGTTTAGTATGTGTAATAATATTTATATCACCACAATTTTAGGGTCCAAATAAACAGCTAAATTTTCTTTTAAATTTCATCCACAATTCTCATGTCACTGAAAATTATACTTGTTTGAAAAAATTAAACTTTGTTTGGATTTCATACCCAAATAAAGCAACTGGTATTTAACTTCCCTATTTTTAACAAAATTTTCCTATTTAATTCAGGAAATACTTTTTAAAATTTTTACATTTTCACAAAATTTTCTTCAAATATACATTCTTTTTTGTATAATCCAACTTTGTATTGTTAACAATAAATATATAATATAGGTTCATATTCAATAATTGCAATATTTAGGTCACTACAATTATAGCACCAAAAAAGCTTCAGATTTCCAAAGAATATCACAAATTTCTCAAGTAGAAATTATGGAGCTAGATCCTTATACAAGTTTTATTATTTTTTTTTAACAAATTAAGTTTTAAATAGATAAATAATATTTGCAAAAACAAAAGTTAGGGACAGGTGGGTTAAAATGGGTCACTTTTTAGCTTATTTTGACATTCAAAGTTTTGTAGCAATAAAATCATAAAATTTTCCTGTTTTTTTTTTCAATTGCATCTTGACATTACATTCCTTCAGGACATATTTATGTAATTTTAACAATTATTTTTTAATTATAAATTAATTAAACTTAGCTTGAATAGCTTTGACTCATTTTACCCCATCTCGGGGTAAAATGGGTCATAAATGCAAAATGATGCTTAAAGAATATATTTATTAGGAAATACATTAAAATAAAAAGGTGGTCTGTTACATATTCTGCTAAACAATACACTATTCAAATTTTAAAGTAGTATTGTTCACGGTTATTGCAAATGGCTCTTCTAAAACTATTCAACATCAGTCTTTTCTACTGTAACAATATCCTCTTTTACAGGAAAAACATAAAAATCCCCTACAGGGTTCCCACTCTTTTTACAAAACAAAAATTAAGGACCTTAAAAATATTATATTAATTATTTATCAAACATACATATACACACAATTACTGTATGGAAAAAAAGCTAATTCATATCTTTCTCAAGAAAACACACGATTTCATCATATTGCAAGATGTATTTATTATAGAACTGTTTAATTTTTAGTATAATTATGTATCTTAAAAAATGTTACTTCTCCTTAAAAATCCATAATTACGTTCAAGTTAATTAATCATTTTCCTGAATTACATATCAAAGTATTCATAGAAGTCAGGTGGAAACGAAAATTTTCGCTTCATGAACAATGTAGGTAAATGAATATTATTTGCGAATGTAAACTCTATCAACATGCAAAGAATACACATTACAAAAGAAATTCAAATCACATTAATTTATTCAACTTAGAATTAACAGTTGAAAATACTGACAAAAAATATTAACAGGCAACAACAATAATTAAAAATACTAATAAATAAGAACTGAAGCTTTTTTTAAAATTTTTCCCAAGACAGACACCAATAAAAAAATGCTGTGTTCCTGTGTCAGGTGCTACATGATACGATTAAATTAAACACAATTAATAAAAAAATTTACCCTGAAACATAAACTACACTATACAAAAAACCTCTGTCTCTAGGAGCAGCTAAAAGTTACCAATACGTAAGAAAACTTTCAACATCAGCAAAAACTTCACTGAATACATTTTACCATGGGGGAAAACAAGACTGAACAAACCAAAATCAAGTATTCAAGAAATAACTAATCAACACTAGAAATCTTCAAGAACAATCGTGCTTAACACAACTGTCTTAAATACTTACCAAGAGCTCCAAATTTCACAACAGTATCACAAAACCATTTAAAAATATGATTTATATATATTTCACGTTTTTCAGTTGTTTCATTACTATAAAAATTTATTATAAAGAAAATATATGTATACAATAATTATAACTATCTCAGCTGAACTTGATCAACCAAACAAAAACTAAGTTTGCCATGAAGTAAACTGATGGCTTTAAGAACAATATTAACTCATTTGTAAATCTTTAATCTTTTCAAAATTCCCCTTTGATGACTTGTGTTTGAAAAAATATAGTTGAAAATTTCACCGGATTTACAAATACAATTTACAAAGAGTTGCGAAGGATATTGTAATCCGGCTTTTGAGTTAGCAAACTCTTTAAATGACAGAAGAATATAAGTGGCAGTTGCTGCGTTGCTGGCATATATTTAATTTGCAGAGTTCACAGTAGATTTTCTGAAGAGATACTGTTGAAATGTAGCCTGCCACATAAGTGGCACTGTTGAGCTCCAAATCATCCCAATTTTCCTGTGCTTCTGGGCAATAACAAGATCTAGGCAATCTTCATCCGTTTGCGGGATGATTTGGGTGGAATGATGTCATCATCTGGCTCATGGTTGGCATTTCCACATAGCAAACATCAATTCAGTAATAACATCAGTGTCCTGTCACTGGAGTAGGATGGTAATTCGCCTCGCCTAAAGAGAAAATATCGATTAAACACATGGAATTAATAAACATTTTAAAGTTTCTATGTATTTTTTATAGTAATCAGCAAATTATTTTACACAATTTACTTATTTTTCATTTAAGACAGCCTTAAAAGATTTCTTAAATGTTAAAAATATTGTTAAATTTTAGAATAAATTGAACCTTCCAAATTTGTGTTTATAATAAAATAATTTGAAATTTGACATTGAATTTTTTAAAGAATACCTAAAGAAATGACGAAAAAGTTGTGTTAAATAAGTTCAATAAAATAAAAGCAATTTATTAATTTACACAGCTTTCTTTTACCAAACTCAAATTTTATAATTAAATAAATTAATTTCAAGCAATAAACAACATACCCGAGAAAAATAGTTTTCTAAAGCATCTTGGTTGAAGCGGCTGAGGAGGACAAATTTCATTTTTTTCCAAACAATTGAGGTACCAGAAGAAGGAAAGCAGACAGTGTGACTTGCCATCCTGT
>BGPR01019695.1:8707-28855 GCA_013235015.1 Araneus ventricosus
AAAAAAATTAATGGATTTATTTAAAGAAATTAAGCAAAGGAAACTGAGAAAAAACACAAGAATTCTGCTAACATTAGTTGCCACAATATTTAAAAAATGTTTCAGACAGTCAGCAATCCACTTCAATGTTAAAACAAAGCATTAGTATTACCTTTGGCATTGTAGCAACGTAAACAAATTTTTATATTCCTGCGGAAGCAAATATTCTTCCTACTTTCGGCCTCTTCAATTCTAAATGCTACTTTGCAGAGAAGAAAAGCATGAAATAAGATAAAACTAGCTGAGCTGGATAAGCTGAGATGACGAATTCAAAGCATCCATTTTTGAAGAAAAAATTTCGCTTTGTTTTCTCCCAACATTTCCAGATTTGTGTTCACGTGACTCGGATATCGGAACATTTTGTCTAGACATGCTTCTTTTCTCATAGATTCTCTTTCTCTTACCCAAGCTAGTATAGACGTTCCTAGTTGAATGCCTATTTAAAATGGGCTCAACAGTAAGCACCAGTAATAATACTAAAATTTCGTGATCAGCAGGTAGAGAGTCTTTTCAGATAATTTCAGTTGTTTTCTCTTTTATAGTCTGAATAGATTTTCCAGATGGATACCAACTTTCATATCTGTTTTATATTTGTATTATTATAACCCTACTTTCTGGTTAAATTCTTTGAGTTTTTTTGTGAAATATTCTTATAAAAATGTGGTCTATCGTGGGTATTTGAAGAGTTTAGAACCGGTTTATGTATAGGCCGCTTAATCTGACCATGGAAAAATTAACGAATTACTTCTGTAATAACTATCCTTTGGTTTTAAAAACTAGTGTGTAAATCTAATCTACAGCATAAACTTTAAAAATTGAAATTTATTCACCGATTTTAGATTATTGAATAAAAAGTAGATATATCAGAATTGTTTCATAAAAATTTACAACGTAGACAATGTTTTTAAATAATTTTATTGAAAAATTGCTAATAATTTAAAAAATATAAAATAAAAATTTAAATGGAGCCTTAAGTAACTATATTCTACTCTATTAAATTTTTTTTATAGCTTAAAATAACTGATATCGAAAAAACTCTTATAATCCGTGCATTTCTTATATAAAATTCTTAAACTATTTCATATCATTCTCTATAAAACACAACGATAGATCAAACATTTTTGATAATATTTATTAGTAATCCATACCACATAATGAATCAATTTTAAGTGAATGAATCTGACAAAGAAAAACTACTGATAAAAAAACATGCAAATTATTCAGGGGAAATTCATATGGGTTAATGTAAAGTAAGCTTCAAATGCAGCTTTGTATAAATATGATAAATTATGTATAGAGAACATTAATATTTGAACTTCGAAATGAAATATAACTGCTTGTATTAAATCATTTACCCAGTTTTGAATCTAATTTAAGGACTCTTTTCGATCTTATGCAAAATGAAACCCGTTAATAGATTTTGATCACATATTAAAAATACACTCATTACCATATGCCATTAGGAAGCTTTTCAGTATTAGTTTAGTTATATTGACATCCCGGCTTGAAGCAACAAAAGGGCTACTTTTCAATGGACCTCATAATTTTTAACCACGGACTCCTGAGTTGGCTCCCTTTCTCCTGATTTCCGCACCACACCAGCGGGGAGACGTTTGGCCCACTACGTATGATTTAAAGTGCAACAGGCCGGAACACTCGGCGGATCTTCAGTGAAATCGGGTGTCAAACCTGGGACCCTCTGGCCCGAAGCCGAAACCTTACCAATGGGCAACCACGGCTCATGCAGCCACTTAGGAATGTTTTACAAAACAATGTGAATAACAAGTGCCTTTAATCTATGAGATTGTTTCACAAACTAAACATCAAAATGTAGAAAACTAAATTGTGTACTTCCTACGATTACAATTACTACATTACGACAGGCAGTCCAGTACCTGTCTTTCACGACTTTCCGGCGGCCACCTGAATTGCCTTACATATTCTGAGGGCAACAACATCTACCCTCTCTGCCCTAAATGCACCATCAAGCATCACCTAAACACATTTTGGACTGGCTAGGACTTGACTGGGAGGAAATTTATTCTTCTACCTTTTAGTCATTGATTTCATCAAAGTCAACGGATTCCTTGATCTGATCTGACTCCGTCAGACTCGATTGGAGATCAGTAACAAGAACATCAACACCACATTGATCTGATGTATTCCTATGGATCTCTTTATTTCCAACATGACCAGAACAGGACAACACGTAAGTTGCCATTCTGCTTTCCAAATTGCAATACCCTGCCAATATGAAGACGCTTTATTCACACAAAATTTCTCTGGAGAAAACCCCACAAAGTTGCAGATCTAAGAAATCTGAACCCATGATTCTTCTATTTCAATTTCTTGACACAGCGCGTAGTTGAAATACAATAACGCAATTCAAGCGATGCACATATTATTTTATAGCAGATTTGTATCATATAAATATTAATCCCAATTATTATTTTGAATCCATTTCGAATAAAGTTCTTAGACCATGAAGAAATGGACTAGAATGGATTCCTTGATTGTTTTTGGTTTTATTCGATTACATTTGAGTTTATTTATTTATTTATTTTTTGGCTTTCTGTGTAATATCTTGATTTCTATATTTCTGTTTTTTGTTTTGCTGCTGCAATTGCACGCTACTTGTATACATTGTATCTATTTTATTTTCTAAATTTTATTCCATAAATTTTATTGATTATAAATAAAAATAATTTTCGTTGTTTTTATATTATTCTTGTTTAAAGTTTAAGTTAAGATTCTATTTCAAATTCATTCAAATTTTTCTAGTTGATTATTTTTAACCTCTATATAAATATTAAGATTTTTTTGGAAATATTTTCGAGCATAAATCCTATTTTACTACTGATTGAAATAGATTTCAAATTTTAAAGAAAATAATGCTTAGTTTCTTTCCAAATTTCCCGAAAATAAACAATTTCTCTGAGGCAAAATTGTGTTTCTCTAGAAAAAGAAACTGGGAGGAAGTAGAGAGGAGAAGAATAATGTACAGGCTGAAATTACATTCACTTTTGATCAAACACTTGAAGTGAAAGGAGTTTAGAAATTCAAAATGGCAACCCCAGAACCTATGTATTGATCTCTAGTGGGCAGTTACAAGGAAATTCGTCTTTGAGAAAGCCCCGAAAAGGGCAGAATAGTTTAAAATAAAAGTAAGAAAAACATTCCCTAAACCTATCCCAAATACATCCGATAAAGGAGAAAATGTATGAACTTTCCTTCCAAAATAGCTTTCATTTCTCACTTTGCGAATGTAAATTGTTCCTGCGAGGCATCTTATTTTCCGTAGCAACCGGGCCATATTTTTTTGCATGTGCATCTGTTCTGTTCTGGTCTTTTTTTCATTGTCATGGCTATGAATTTGATGCAGGTTATTTCAATTGGGAAAAAATTAAAAAAAGAAGGGGGCTCAGCGTGGTTTTGGTATGTATTTGATTCTAAAAGAGATAAAATATGCGAGGCAATTTTACTTTAATGGAATTCAGCTGTCAGATGCAGTGGTTTAGGTTTCAGAAAATTTGTCTTTTTGTTATAGGTAAGAAATAATGGGCAATAAAATATTTTTGTTTTTATCACGAGCTAATTTACCAAGCAATAAAGTATTTAAATTGCTAAATAACATTGCTAACTCATTACTATGAAATAATGTTTTGAAACAAAAAAAATAGTTACTTTTCTAGAAATAAAGTCAATGTCAACCAGTTAATATTTTTAGATCTAAAACTAATCTTCTTCAGCTTCAACTGCTGAAAATGAAATGAAAATATTTTGATAAAACATGATTCTAAGAATCACAAGCAAAATGTGTAGTGCATATTTTACTTGCATATTTGAAAAAGGAAAAAAATACATATTTTTTCTTTTACGTTGTTGTATTATTACATCAATAGACAATCCTTTATGGAATGAAAATCAAGTACTTATTCCTTAGAGAACGTACCTGATTCTTTATCAAAAACAATCCCGTTTTCATGATCAACTCAACTCCATGTTTTCCGAAAATAAATCAAAGGTAATTTTCCTTCTAAACATTGTATCTTCTTTTAGGAATCTCTGATGTGAAACATATGCTGCATTGAAACTGTGATATACACTTCTTGTTCATTGAATATTATGTTACAAATATCTTTACCTTGGAGAATAATTGCTTTCCCAGAGTTTAGAAAGAAAAGACGTAGCAAAAAGTCTACCGAAGCAAGCATGTCACTTTTCACGTTTCGCCAGGCTTTAGTTAAATGATGATTTTGTTATTCGTGAATTAGTATAACGGAGCAGAAAACCTCTTTTAAATACGGATACGCCTCACAAAACCGTGAAATTGAACCAAAAATTGTGTGCACTGCATCTTATAATGGCAACTCATAGTTCTAATTTAATGTACTATCAGAAGACGATAAAGTCAAAGAGGCATCAAGAACCAAAGAATGGGTGGAAAATTCGATGAAAATGACTAAAAGAACTCCTAATAAATGTGCAAAATTAATTTTCATGTGTTTTTACACGAAATCGATGAAATTTAACTTTAATTTCATCTCTTATGAATTTATTATTTCATATTCATACTAATTCATTTTTTATTCTGCTCCATCTGAGGTTTACACAAAAAACTCAACGCCTTGGAATATTTTCATATCTAATCTGATAATTAAAGCAAATTTATTAGAAGTTAAATACGTAAAGAAAACAGTTCAAATGAAGCAATACCATTTTATATAATAAAGTACCAAAAAATTTCAGAATGAAATCCGTGGTTTGCAATCACCATGAAATACAGCATTCAATGCACTTCAAAAAGATTATTCTTGCAGAAATCTAGTGATGGAAAAACCATTATTTCTTCAAATATCTGAAATTCAATTTGCTGAAAATATTACTTCAAACTTTTAGGAATCTCAATAAACTCTTCTTTACTCACCAACCACAGATTTAATTCATAATGAAATCCGTGGTTTGCAATCACTATGAAATTCAGCATTGAATGCACTTCAAAAAGATTATTCTTGCAGAAATCCAGTGATGGAAAAACCATTATTTTTTCGAATATCTGAAATTCAATTTGCTGAAAATATTACTTCAAACTTAGAAAGTTCAATAAACTCTTCTTTACTCACCAACCACAGTTTTAAATTAAATAAAAGCTGTGAAAACTCAATTAAGATTCATGCACTTATGTTCCAAAGCCGAGCTGGAATGTTAATTACGTAGGATTAGAGAGCTAAGCTAAACTTTTTAGAGGATTAAATTTTGGTTACTGCGAACATTTTCTCAGGATAAGAGAATTCCTCCTTTAACAGACATTGACACTTTTATGCACTGAAACTTAGACTGAAATTTTTGTTCGCGTTTTATTCAAAATCTAATAAAGTGGAAATCCTCTCCTTTTTTATACCTCATAAAGATCGATTTACATTCTCTTAAAAATTTCAATACCTGTCTCATAACATTATGTTTAAAATTTTTCGCAGCTAAATTTACTTTGCTATATTTTTCTTTGTTATAAAATGTCTTTTTTCGTCATTTTTTAGGGGGAAATGATTTTGTTAACTTTAATGTACAAAATTCTTAAATAAGAAAAATATTGTACAGTAAACAGACTCTTATGTTTATAATAGAATCATAGCGTTAAAACGAGGAAAAAGCCTAAAATGGAAAAAAATTCTGTTTATATTATATAAACAGTTTCTGACATGTTCAAGAGTACCAAAACTTTCATATAAAAAAAAACGCTAGAAAATTAGAAAAAAGCATTTAGTAATATTTCCTAAACTATATTTAACTGAACTATCAATTGTTATTATTTACCGTGTTTAATTTCGAGGTGAAAGCGTTTTCCTAAAATATTATGTGGGATTAAATATCATTCCTCTGGTGCTGCTAAATAATGAAATTTATTTACATTTTATGTTTGTTTAAAATTTCGGATAAACGTGATTTAAAGCGGTTTGTTTATTGCTATCATATAACAAGATATTGATTTAGAAAATAAATATCATTTAAAAAATAATGTAGGTAATAGTATAAAGACTCAATTAAAAATTATCCTACAACAAGCAGAGTTTCGGTGGGTTTTTTTTGTTGTTAATAAATAAGATAACATGATAAACCCTCCTAAATTAAAAAAAATTTCAATAACAGAATGTTTATTTCTATATTACTCGTGGCTTAGAAGCGCATATTAAATCCTTAAAACCTATTATTCCTTATTTCCAACGCATCTCAGCTTGCGCTAAAGGTGTTAGCGAGCCTTCAGGATGAAAAATTTCGAAACAAAAAAATATTATACCCATCTAGTATGGAAAGAAAACTTTTTTAAAAATTTATGAAACTCCACTCTCCAGGAATGAGGGGGGAAAATGCACAAAAATTTTTTAGATGCCATACTAGACTCATGTTAAGTGAAAAGCAAACTTAAGTTTTATAATAGGGTAGATACGATATTGTTGCAAAAGTCTTACTGTGGGTGTATGGTGTAAACAATCCAACACACAGGATAATGGAGAAAAAAGGTTTATTTACAAATATGCAGGAAAACACGTAGCACAGGTACAGGAAACAATAGTTCTTGCACAGATTACCAATGTAAACAGACAACAATTCACAGGTAATAACAGTTCAGCACTTTGTTATCTAACAACACAAACAGTCTGCAAATAACCACTAACGACAATAACTGCACTTTCAATAGCGCTCAGCTCACCAGCTTCCTAGCTCGCACTGCGGACGAACTCCAAAGACGTTCGCGCTCCAAGACGATCCCAGTCGATCAACACACCCACCGTCATCCAAGCGTTCTCTTTATGTAGTCTTCCGCGGCAGGCAGTGACTTCACATGGAATCTTCTAGTACATTCAAGTGTATCTTCTCTCCTAATGGAAATATCGAGAAGATTCCAGCACCTTTGAGATCCCATATTTCATCGCCAAAGTCTCCAAGTTTGTCGCCAAGATCGGGGAACCAGACGTGGCTGCTGCTAGTCATCCCATACTTATCCCTGTAAAACTCTCTTCCCAACCATAAGACTCACATTGCTGGGAAGCGACTTTCCATGTTTGTAACACTATGATATGATAAAATAATATCCCTTTATATCAAGGTGTTGCATATCTGCAACAAACCCAAAAGGCGCTTTCTTTACCACAGTAAGTTCTTCAAGTCCATTTCATTGGTTGTCGCAATACTGTAACACTGTATTTAGCACAATTTGATCATAAATTCCCACACTTAGGTGATTTTCAGAAACAAAGTTTTAACTGCCTCATAAAAATTTTAACGAAGTTGCTCCTGAAAATGCTGCAGAGTTTGATGAAGTTAAAAAGAGAGGGCACATCTTTTTGTGAGAAATATGGTGAAGGTCTTTGTTAATACAAAAAAACAACTGTTTTAAAAACTTGGATATTGATTTTTTTTCATGCCATTTTGCATCATGTTGCAAAAATGGAAAACCCCCTTTTTGTCAATAAATTTTTATTTTAAAGTGATAATTTTTTAACTAATTTTTCCATACTTGCAATGATGCTTTCTAAAGTCTGGGTAATTTTTTTTTAAATTGCAGTTCTTATCATATAAAGGGATATAATAAAAATCCATCCTATGATATAAATATTCCTGTAACCGCACCCAAATAGGGTTGGGGGAGGAAAAAGAGATGTACACATAAGTATTCACAAAAAAGTTATAATTTTTAAAATTTAGAAAGGAAAAACTAATAAATAAATAAAAGTTAGGTGTGTTGTGTGAATCACTGGGATAGTCTGATGTACATGAAATAAAGAATTTTAAAATTTCCCGAATTCTTATAAAAGAATAAATTTTTGAACCCATATAGCTTGCTTATTGTTTGGTTTTGTTTGTAAACATGTTCCTGTATGGAAAAAATCATAGAAAAAAATTAAAGCAGACAGTCTGTTTTTCTATCATAGCGTTTCAAAACACATATTAATTTTCCGCATACGTTATTCGAGAAGATTCTTTTTCAATTATCTAAGTCTTACTTTTGAAAATACAATTGGCTAATAACAGGTTTTTAGAGGAATTCTCATCTTTCACATTTGCGACAGAATGAATTTTTGTAGTCTGAAACATAAATCCTAGCTATCTAATTAAACCTGTTTACTTCAACAACCAACTGGAAAGGAAAATTCCAGCAATTTTTTTAATATTAAAAATCACCAAATCATATAATCCTACTAATTTTGATAGTAGTATTAATAGATAGATTTTCCTTTTGTTTTCGTATCATAATGAATGACTTTTTTTCCCTTAAAGAAAACAGTCACGATAATTATGAATTCCAGTTTATTTTAATTTCCAGAATCTACTATTAATTAGCAAATGTTTTCTTGTAATATTTAGCATAAGGAACTCCAATCTTTGATTTCTGTTTTAATCCGTTATTATCTCAAAGGCATTGTTGATTATTTTTTATGCAACATAAATTAACGTGCAGCTTTTCTGTCTTGACAATAATTTTGAAGCTTTTTGCTGGTTTTGCAGTGAGAGGAAGAGCATAGGAAAACCAGTGTTTGTATCGTTGTTATTGAATTTTTGCCTTCCCGTTTGTCCATCAGTATAGAAATACGATTCTTTCTCCAACAAATATATTCATTATCAGTAATTATTATTCCTTTCTTAATTTCAAATTCATTTTCTTGTATTCTGAATGATTTTTATAAAAAGTTATTTACAAAGGCAAATCATGAAAGTCATGCTATTTATAAAAAAATATATGTGTGCTAACTTTTACTTAAACGGAATTTTCATAAAATAAAGATGGAAAATCTTACAAACATTTGGTTATTACAATAATCTTCTACTTTTGAATATACAATTTCCTGTGATGGTTCATATTCAACTTCACAAGTGAACAGTGGCGGTTATTCCCTATCTCACCGGTGCTACTCCGAAATCATTTCCCAGCTAGGTTGAATGCCCATTGGAAACCAGCGGGAGTGTTCTCCCCTAAACTTTCACGTATACTTCACCAAAAAAGGTGCCGTTTCCCCTCCCCCGGCGTGGCTAAAAAAAATTCGAACCTACTGTTACCCAGAATCCAATGACTATCAGAAGGTTTTTCATTATAGTGATTGAAAAATATCTAGGTCAAGAATCAAAGAGATGCGTACCGATTTTCCGCTCTTGCCGGCTCAAGGACAAACTGACGTAATTCACTCCATAGCTTTCGCGCGCACAGAGGGTTGCCTCCAGTACGAAAGTAAATTATACAGACCGAAAGACTGTCAACCCTTTGACGGATTTGGCCAAAAATTTTATACGGACCTACATTCACGACGACAAAACCGTGTACCAAACTTTATCCATCTAGCTATTCAAGTCTTTGAGTTATAGTGTTCACATGACCGCGGACATACAAACAGACAGACTTCCCGTTGACGGATTTTGTCCAACATTTGATAGAAACCTACAAATTATGTTTAAAGACCACATACCAAATTTCATCCCCGTAGCTCTAATAGTTTCCGAGTTATCGTGTTCACAGACACACAGACAGACATAATTCCAAAATTGTGTTTTTCGGACTCAGGGAGGTCTAACACGTGGAGATTCGTCAAAATCTCGAATTCGAATTTTTGGACGATTACAATACTTTCCCTTGGTGTACTTCGTTTTCGAGAAAGTAAAAAAGTAAGACCGGGACTGCAAAGCAACTGCACATGCTGAAGAAGTCGGAACTGGAACAGAGGGACTTTCCAGTTCTCTAAGAGGGAAAAGCTTTCTGAGAAGACAGCGGATAGGGAAACTTCTCTGAAGTAACCATGGTTTTTTTCAGCTTTTCGGCGCAGCTGAATGCGTCAAAAAATAATTTTATTGTTAGATTTGAATATTACAAATAAAACTAAATAAATAAGTGATTTAATTCATGCACTGAAGAATTTGCGGGTGCTACAGTACCTCAGTCCCTATACACGAGCCGCCCTGCAAGAGAATCATCTACGAAGTCATTATGAAAACGAAATTTATTCGAAAATATGATAAATTTAGTTCTGAAACGTAAATAACTGTCAAGATCGACTCATTTTTCAATATGAAAATCGCGAAAAATTTATAATCGCTAGTTATATGCAACTCCATATCGTATGTTATATTCCACAGATATTTTACAGATAAATACCATTAATAATAACCAAATATTACCAAATACCATTTTTCATGCGAAACAACTATAAACAAAAGCGAAACAAAAAATCAGTCAATCAAGAGCAAGCCTTGTACTTGCATGTCTAAAATGAGAGTTTTCAGAAGAAATAAATAATCTGCAGTTACACAATATCTTTTCCTGTATATGAAATAAAAGATCTTCTACTCCGACATGTTCTATAAGGGTGTTGAAAACGAAATATTAATTTTCTTAGGGAAGTAAACATGAATAGGATATATAGATTCAATCAGGACCAAGGATGGTACAGACGTGTATAAAATTATAAATGTTAGTTAGAATGTTTTATGTCAGTTTGATATTAATTAATGTTAATATATTTTATTTTTGAGTTAATATAACTATTTTGAAATATCAAAAGACTTACAAAAATCTTCCATTTCGAATGCTTGCATTCAGTCAGCACTAATCATTTTTTTAAACAATAAAGCAAATTGAATATGACCATGATAGAATTTAACATATTTTTCATAATTTTTTTAACGTTTTTCCACAATCCAATCAAGAAAATATCCAAGATTTTGCAATGCATTAACTGGCTTTCTTTTTGCTCTATATGTGGGAAACATATATCCAGGAGTAACAAAACTATTTTCTACGGTAATGAGAAAATGTTATAGAAAATTCTCCGAAAATTTCTTGAAGGATATACTTAGCAGAAAATTTGAAATTACCTGGAGCATGACAATCCAAACAGCTGACAAACCAGTTTGCTTCAAATTAAATTCATACTGAAATTTCTCGACATTTCACTTATCTTGATATATCAACCATCTTCATAGACATGTGCATAGAATGTCAATAATTTGTTCAAGTAAATTAATAAAATTGAGACACGCTTCAGAAATTCCAATATTCTAAAAGAATTTGAGGGTATCGTGTACATTTTAACATATGAAAACAGATCGATGGAAAATTTCCAAATACATCGTGCTTTATAAATAAATTTGCTTCAGAATTTCCCTTCTCAAAATTGAAGTTTGCTAAATTCCTTTTATCATCCGTGAATTTCCAATTAAATATCACATCCTCAAATTTTAAAACCAGTTTGCTACCTTTAGAAATCAAACTTGTATAGAAATTACAAGACTTATACCAATGAACACGATCTTTGCATGTAATGGCGCTATTTACACATGTAAATCAGGAATTAAGCAGGTATTTTGAGACCAAAGGTTGTAATTCAAAGCGTTAATGCTAATGTGGATGAAAAGCAATGACGCAAATAATTCATTTACCAAATTGACTTGTATTCAGTTTCAGAATTTTGATTTTAATTGGAACTGGAGAATTATTAATTGTTTTATTAAAAATATTCAAGTGTGATCTTATATGATTATTATTGCCACAATAAGAAAGTTTCCAGAAGTTCCCATGGCTAAGTTGGGAGAGCATTTAACTATTTATCCAACGCTGTCTCAACTACTGTTCGAATCTCAGTTATGGCTGTTTAATTGAAGGATTAGCATTTTAATTCTAAAATGTTCTTATTTCTTATATACGTTCTTGGAAATCCTAGATATTTATTTGCGCTTCTGAACAATTATTTATGTAACCATTGGATGCCATAATTTAATTCCTGTTGGGGTTAACAGTAGACGTCAAAGAAAGAGCACTTAACTATTTATCCAACGCTCTCTCAACTACTGTTCGAATCTCAGTTATGGCTGTTTAATCGAAGGATTAGCATTTTAATTCTAAAATATTCTTATTGGTTGTATATGTTCTTGGAAATCATAGATATTTATTTGCGCTTCTGAACAATTATTTATGTAACCATTGGGTGCCATAATTTAATTCCTGCTAGGGTTAACACTAGACGTTAAAGAAAATAAGCTTATTTGATTTAAATACTTTTAATTGAACATAAAAGGACATAGCATATAGAGACAAACAATTAAGGACAAAAAATTTAAGGATATATAAAATAATCAATTACTCGGGACAGAACACCATGTTTACTCGCCGTCACCAGAACTTGGACTGACTATCTCTTCCAACGGCCACTAGGTGGCGAGCTCAGAAAGCATTGCGATTACATTTATAAAAAAAAAATTCTGAGTCACACAAGTTATAGGCACGTTATGTGTTATGAATTGCTTCAAATTAATAAATCCACTTCATTGTTAAATTGTGTCTTACAATTCCTTGCAACTTCTGGGATTTCATTGAAAATTGTCTTTTCCATATTCTAGCCTATTTTAGTTTAGTTTGATTTTTAATTGTACTCTCTAGTGACAGGTTATTTTTTTAGTTTCGGAATCAAAAATAAGGATTCATTTATTTTGTATAATACATTTTATTCATTTTGCATAATTTTTCTTTATAACAGATATTGGTTATTTGAGGCGATGTGACTATTCATATCGTAATACAAAACCTACAAATATATTAATGAATTATGTTTATATCCCTTTTCAAGTGTTATTTCTATGTTATAAATTTTGTGCTACATGAACACAAACACAATTTCTGAAAAACTCGATTGCCAGCGATAACATAATCGATAATGTTCTGCCGAAATAAATAAATAAAAAAACATTTTTATATAAAATTCAAAGTATTACATATGTGTGCGGTTGGATATTTATTTTATTTCTTGAGTTCGCTAATTGTTTCTATAGTTTGTCTTTGTTAAACTAGAGAAGAAATAAATGTATCTTTTATTGAAATAAACTTAATGATTTCTTACTTCTACATTTTTTTGATTTGATATTAATAGCAGTGGTACTTTCTGCTTTTATATTCAGCAGACACAGAAATAAATTCTGCTTTATTGTAAAAGTTTTACCAACTGGTTTGATTCGATGTTCAAATTGTTATCAGAAAACAAACTCGAGTAGGATTCAAATATTAGCTTATTTGCAATTAGCAATAAAATATTAACAGTTATTTTCATGTCATAATAAAGAAAAGTTCTTCAGTCATTATAGCACCATTGTCAGCAAAACTAATTTGCAAGCCTTTGTAACATTTATTTTTAGAAACTATCAATTTATGATTATAAATTTATGTTATTTTGAAAACATAACAAGTAATTTTCTTTGAACAGCTATTTTTCGTCAGATTTTTTTAGCTCCCTAAGAAGCAATGCTTTATCACCCTAATTGTGGTACAGCATAATGTCCCTTGACGTATTGTAACGGAATGATTGATTACGACAGTAGTTTAATACTTTAGTTTAAACGAAAGTTAAGAAAAGGCATCTAATGCAGCACTAGGATCAACAGTGAAGTTGAATTAGTTTAATACTTATTCATCACTAGCCGCCTTCAGCGACCAGCTTGATCGCTAGAAATAAAATTTCAACTGAATCACTTATAAATAACTTTATATCCATGGTACCTTTAAAAGGTTGTTTTAAGCTTCAAATTAAATTGCTATAGACATTTAACCCGTGCGCATTTCGTAGCCTTGCACTCTTTCTCTGTTACTTGTCTACATTAATGTAAAATACGCAGTTGATTTCAACATTACATTTTAAGTCCAGAAGCATGTTAGTTGGTTTAAAACACGCTGATAAAACGAATTAAAACAGAGCAACGATAGTCTTTCAGTTTACTGGATTATTTCATTATGTACTAACTATCTTCAGGAGGTCCTTTACAGCTTTCACAAAAAAATTGATCAAATAAAAGAATAAAGTAAATTCCAGTAAGATATTTTCTCAGCTTTCAACAATGGTAGAGAAACACGCAATTAAATATTTGTTTAAACAATGAACACGGTATGAAATGCGTCGCAACAAAGAAAATTATTGTTGTAAATCATACCAAAAAATTTTTTTTAAAGGTTATTAAAATTATAAAAAATATTGTACGGCAACTTAATTGATATCATTGAAAAGGTAATTTGTTACACTTTCAGATGTCGTAAAAA
Source organism: Araneus ventricosus (assembly GCA_013235015.1). Classification (NCBI taxonomy): domain Eukaryota; kingdom Metazoa; phylum Arthropoda; class Arachnida; order Araneae; family Araneidae; genus Araneus; species Araneus ventricosus. Next base: position 22,812 of record BGPR01019695.1, read on the forward strand.
TAGTTTTTGTGCCCTAATATTTTCGGAAGTTATTAAGGAAAAATTCCGAAATTTCGCTTAATTTTTAATTACTTAAAATTCTAATTAAAAATAAAAAACGGCCCCGAAGTACAAATTTTTACCTTCCAAAGAATGTCTACGCCAAATTTCGTAGCTATAGGTCTAGCGGTCTGCTCTGTAGAGGACCAGCACACAGACACAAGAACACACACACACACATTCTCCTTTATTATTAGTAGAGATTATGTATCTACAACATTTGTGATATTTCCGAGTGGTTCTTCAGTCTCATTCTGTCATGAACATTATGAAAAGTTTGTTATCATTATATATGAAGAGATTCATATAATGCACTTAAAATAATTATTGAAGAATAACTTTTATAATATCAGCTTTACAGATTAGGGTTGATTTTAATCTGGACTGATTTTATTTCGATATTTTAGTTTATTTAAATTTAATTCAATATTATTAGTATACTTTTAGTATATTTGTACTTCGTACAACATCATTAGTATATTTTAGAATATTTATATTTAGTATATTATTAGTAAATTTTAGTATTGTAAGTATACGTGATACGTATGCAACATGATTCATCTTGTCATTAAATCATGATCTAGCAATTCTTCGAGATTTTTGCAGTCGTAAAATATGTCTTCTATTTTTTTAAAAAAATTATTCAAAACATGAAATGAAAAGATAAATTTTTTTTAAAATCACTAATAAGCCAACAGGAATAGTAACAATTCAAGAATTATTAAGCTTTTAGGAAATCCAGCCCAAGACATACGAATTAATGCAAAACTAACGAGTTAAAAAATGCGAGTGCATGATTTTGAAAAAAAAAAAAAAGACCAACAAAGTTTTAGCTAAGAAAGTGTTTTATTCTATTTCTTAGACTATAATTAAAATTTATGACTTAACTTTTAGTTTACTGAGTTTATAGACTTTGACTTCATAGTTTATAGAGTTTGCCATAAAACTAGCCATATAATGTCTGACTTCCTGGTAAAGAAAAGACTGAGGTGGAAAAAGGTGTATTTTTATTCTTTTGACGAAAGTGAAATATATAAAGTCGCTATCAAGCATTGTCTGGCTCTAGAGAAATATCTAAAATTTCGGATTACTAATTTTGCACACTTATTTTTCTGTGATTTATTTATTTTTAACATGTTATTTGTATTATTTTGATTATAAATACTCAAAACTTTGAGCTCGCTATAAAAGACATGTCTGTCTTAAATAATGGAGCATAAAGATAATCAAATAAATTAAATCAGTGATTAAAGCAATTTTAAAATAAATTTAACCCTCTGAGCGAACAATTATTTTGAACTTTTAGCTATTGGGTTAGAAAACTTAGCTTTTAAAGTAAATGAATCGATTTTTTCTGTATTTAATTATATCTCTGAAATCTTAAGAATACTTTATACATGATTGTTTAAGAAAATATGCATATAAATACGAGCTATCCGCTTTTGAACTGAACATTAGAAACGTAAAAAGACGTTTGCGCCGCTCAGAGGGTTAAATAATGTTTAAGTAGCCCACAATATGCCGCTGCATACAACAAACAAAGGAAGTTAATGATTAATCAGAGAAAGTAAAAACCATGAAATAGACTCTGTAAGAATCGAATTAAACAAACAAGGAATCCATTCTTGTCCACTTTCTCAAGGGCTATAGACAGTATAAATATAATCAAATAAGTTAAATTAATAATTAAAGCAAATTTAAAATAAATTTAAATAATGTTTAAGTAGCGCACAATATGCCGCTGCATACGACAAACAAAGGAAGTTAATGATTATTCAAAGAAAGTAAAAACCAAGAAATACTCTGAGATAATCGAATTAAACAAACAAGGAATCCATTCATGTCCACTTTTTCAAGGACTATAGACTAGATTCGAAATGAATTCAAATAAATTTGGAAATTTGTCTGTAAAAGACCTGACCTAAGTCTAACAAAAGCCTCTCATAGCCTAGAAAGCCTCTCATAGAAATTTCCTAAACCAAGGCAAACAAGATAAGTAAACAACGAAAGAATTTAAAAAAGAAAAAACAAACATAATACCGCTAACAAGATTGATTTAAAAATCATTAGCCGTCTGGCAGAAAATGCTTTCATAAAAATATCAGTAAAGAAGGGAAATTCAAACTTACCACATTCTTGCAGAGAATTAAAATACCTATACTTTAATCTCAGACAAAGAGAAAGAATAACCCCGCCTTAAAATCCTCCCTCTGTCTTAAATAATTGTACTTTGTCTATTTTCTGATGTAGCTATTAAGATTCTTATATAAAATCAAAGAAACTTTTATATTAAAATGCTACTTAAGAATTATTTTCAGCAGATAAAAAAATAAACCGGCATGAAACAGACAAAAAGATAAAACTACAGAAATGGTTATGAAAATATTACTTAGGATAATTGAGTAAAACATAATGATTTCCTAGTATTGTGCTTTATAAACTAAGCGATGTTCCTCAATGTGGGCAGTCAACTTTATACGATTTCTATTATATAATTAATCAAAGATATTAAAACAAAACTATTATAGACATTAAAACGTAACAAAATAGACGACATATGATTGAAAAACCAAGGAAGGAAGAATCGATATCATAAATTTGGTCAAAAGACAGTTTCCATTTTGGATTCTAATTTGGATAAGTTTCCAGTCCAGGAAAAACGACTTTAAGGTCAAATAAACTTTTCCCCTGTGGCTTGAACCTATCCCGGTTTGTTGCGTTTTAATGCCTACTAGCCGCTCTCGCCGCACTCCTGTCGGGTTCGAGGCCAGCACCCACTTTGCTCAGCACTACCCCTGCCACCTCGCTGCTTCGAGGCTCTCAGCCACTAATTTTTTCAGTTCAGCATGAAGATCAGTAGGACAGACCATAAAACCATAGCACATTTCATATTCTTTGTAGACAACATATTCCTTTAAAATTGTAAAATCTTTCAATAAACCTCATCTAGTTGTAATGTTTTGTATAAATATTTCACGAATTTTGGCATAAAAGTCTTCATATCTATAAATACAGAATGAAATCACCCTAACTAAACAGTTTCTATCACCTACAATAAGTATTTTACAATATTTTTGACACGCCATTGTGATGGAACTGTTGGAATCTATATATTTAAAATAATATGGTGAAAAACCTCAGAGATTCCACAAGCCCAATCACCTAACCGATTTCGACAATTTTTATTTCATATGGAAGCTTATGACGTCTAGATATGTCATCAAAGGTCGTCTGCCCCACCCCCCATTTTCGAACGAAATCGAAAAAACACATACAAAATGTATGGTGGAGAAGTGTTTTTTCTTTTTCATTGAAAAAGGGGGGGGGGGGCACGACCTTTGATGACATATCTAAACATCATAACCTTTCAATTAAAAAGAATTGTCAAAATCCGTCGGGTGGTTTGCTGCTGGCGAACTGCCCAAAGGTTTTCCCCATAGAGAATGTACAGTGGGAAAGGCTTTTTTCGATTTCGTTTCAAAATGGGGGAGGGCAGTTGATCCTTGATGACATGTCTAGACGTCATAACCTTTCAAATGAAAAAAAATGTCGAAATCGGTTGAGTTTTTCAGGCTGGCGTACTCAGTGAGGAATTTTTAACAAATTATTTTCTAAATTTATAGATAATAGTTTTGTTTTAAAATCTTTGTCATCGCAATTTTTAATGGTTGCAGCCGCGTTAGCACACACCAGATACATTGCTTTTATTATTGTTCTTTTATCTCTTTTAGCTATTATTTTCTGTTTCTTACTCCAGTTTCTATAAGTAATCAAAAATAGACTAGATAATAATTTTTATTTAATAGCAACTTATTAAAATGTTTAGAATATATATTTTAATTTGATTTAACAGTTATAATTAACAACATTTAACAAAGATATTAACTATATATTAATTAGTCAAAAATTAATTAAAACTTAATTAAAACTCTTTGTATTATATAGAATGGCGAATATGCAGCTATTTCTAATATAATACAGAAACAAATAATAGAAATATAAATTTAAAGGTAAAAAAGTATAAATAAGAAACAGAAGATTTAAACAAAAAACGATAACAATACATCTTTTTGCGTGCTCAACGCAACATCATCAAGTGATTGCATCAACAAAAAATTACAACAATTAATATTTAAAACACATAAAATAGAATTTAGAATGTAAAAGAGATTATTGAAAATGGAAGGAATGGACAAAAACTCGAATGACGAACTTTTTCAAAGACCACTCGCCATAGATGTTCTGAAATGGACAAAATTTTCTGTCAAGGGTAAGATTATAAAGGTGTATTGTTATCGTTTTTTGTTTAAATCTTCTGTTTCTTATTTATACTTTTTTACCTTTTAATTTATATTTGAATTATTTAATTTGATTTAGTTATTAATAAATATTTCTTTTTAATGTGGATACTTCATTACCTTAACCCTCTCGTACCGAGCGAGGCGGTCAAGGGCGGTCTAAAAATTCCCCTTAACAGCGACGAAAGCCGGTCTGAGGCGATTGGCTTCGTCTGAGCGAGATGAGTTTATGAGATCGCTTAGGAGATAAGCGCGGTAGGGGGTCCAAGTGTCCTTGTCAATCACAGCCCATTTCCGTGCACTTTAAGGGAAGGTTATAGCGGGGGAGGGAAATGACCACCCAGGTTGGGAGAGTCCAATTCATGTCGTTTCCTCCCAAAATTCCTGGTTTTATAGGAGTTAGAAGAAAAAAGTCGCCCGGGGATTAAAGAGTTAAAATAATAAAAACGCTTTATGAAGAAAAGAAGCTTTGTGAATGCTTTAAAATTTTCTTCTCTTTTTGCGAGATAGTAAGAATATGTAAAATAAATGGGGAAAATACGTAGTTCTCGTGCGAGAAAAAAAAGTATTATACGTTTGAATTTATTGCTGTATTATTTCTCACTTTTTGTGCCAACGATTAATAATCTACGATTTTTCATTTTGTAAGCTTATCATACTATGTTTACGACAAGAATTCGTAATTATTTTTTCTTACTTCTATTGTAAGAAGTGTGCTAAAACATAGGTGATCAAAAAGAACTTTCCTTAGGACAACGAGATGCACTTTTCAAGGTAAACTTCTGGCATGAATACACAAGAAATAATAAGAGGTGAAAACTAGCTTTTTAAAGTAGTATTATATGAATCAAATCTATTATTTTTTATAAAACATGAACGAAAATTACCTTCAGAAAGCAGATTATAAAATAACGTTTGAGCAATAAATAAATAAATAAAATAAATGAATAATCAAACTACAAATACGCTGTGTTGTGAATTTTTTCATTTACGTATCAGATGTGATATCAAAACATAATAATTGTAAATTGCCAATAGAACGCTAAGCTATCCGTCTATCTTTATATATAGATTAGAGAACAGTATCTGATTTCATAAGACTATAACCAGAACCAAAATAATTCTCATTTGTGTTTTTTTTTCTTTTGAAAATTTATATTAAATATTGCTAAATATTTTTACAAGAGTTTTGACATAATTGATTTAAATATTCTTTTGTGCATTTAATTTATTATTTGAATATATTTCTGAAATAAAAACCCTGTTTGATAGAAAAAGTGACTGATTTTGATCCTTGCCCTTTTCAAACATTAAGAAAGAGCATTTTTATTTAGAAATCATAAAACAAGAAAAAAAAGTATTATCCTATTTACAAACTGAGTATACACAGATTTTATTGTATTTTCTACCAAAAGAATGAAATAACAAACATAAAATCTCCAAATGCAAATAAAATAGTTCGCATGTTTCCAAATTTCTATCGAAAATGCGTAGTTTTGATTTTCAAACATTCCATACGCACAGATGCTTACGACACAATAAATAAATTTTCCTATTTCTTTTCCAAACCTCTTTCCGTACTTTTATTTAGTTGAAAAGTATCTTGGAATGAAGTTTATTTTGAGGAAATATCGCTGAATCAAACCAAAGGAATTGGTTGCTAGAGCTTGATTTGAAGGTATCACAATGCTGAAATAAATATGGAGA
>BGPR01019696.1:0-28855 GCA_013235015.1 Araneus ventricosus
GACACGTGTGTTTTCTAAAGCATAGGATATCAATGCAGCCATTTTGAACAACACATTTAAATCTTCATCGACAGTTAAAGGCAAATACTTGACAGAAAATCCCAAAACAATTTTAAAGTTAATGAGATATTTTTCAATATAAAAAGGATAAAGGGAACTCTTGTATATCTGTCTTTTTTGGCTATTTTATATTAAATTTATTAAACAAATCTTGCAGCCATGTTTAGTTAATTATCAAATTAAAGTAACCTGTCAAATTAACTAATTATCAAATTAACTATTAAACTTAATTGCTTGATTAATTAAATTTAACTATTTACTAAATAAAATTAAATATTGAATTAATTGTGACGATATCTTCACTAAAACCTTTTTTTTTTATGGCTCATAGTATATGCCAGCAATCTTAATCTTGTAATTATTCTAATAATTATCTTGGATTTAAATAAAAGCATGTATCTATGTACGTATGTCTTACACGTGTCCTAAAACCAGTGGACTGATTTCAACTAGATTTCACATTTTTTTATTTGAGACAAGAGAAAGTTCATCTTTCAACATTTTGAAGCCCAACGTTACTTTTGAGAAAATTTCAGTTAATTAAAAATTAAGCAAGGTGTTTTTTCCATGATATCTTTTTGAAAACATTATCTCACGAACTATTTTACACCTTATTAAATCTCAAAAAAATTAGCATTTCAATGACGAAAATTTCATTTCCATTAAATTTGTTTCTCTCATTTTAATATTTTTCAAAAGTAATTTTAGTACAGAATTCTAACAATACTTCTTTTATTGTTGAAGAACAAAGAATAATACGAATATATATAAATGCCGAATACATTCCAATGTAATTCTTGGATGAATGCTAAAAAGGAAAATTTTAAAAGTAGACGATTAACAATTATATCAGGACAAACTAATGATTGATTTATTTTCATTCTTAAATTAATGAATAATTAACTTCGTTTATTTAATTGTTTCCAAAATATTCATTGAAACCTTTCTTTAATACTTTTAGTAATTTTAACAAGATTTGAAGTACCTATATAACATAATACACCTTATGGAGAAAACCTGTTGTTTTAAAAAATCGTTTTTTTTTTTTCAATTGATATTCTCATTTTAATTAAAAACGTTTCAGATCAGAAAGGAATTTTATGTATTATAATTCTTATAATGATAGCAGTTTTTTTCATTAAAAAATTTAAGACATGAAGGCATTTCAATCCGAGCAAACCCGATATATCAGCTTCTGTTTATACCTTATAATAAGGAAGTGATATCTTTTAGTTTAACTACATAAAAGTGAACTGATGAAAGCTTTTCAACAAGGTGTCGTACGCATAGGTTAAAAGCGTATTCTAGGTAGGGGTAAAAAATCACTTTTCAGCTCATAATCTCTAAGTAATTCTTGCTGTCAAAAAACTTTCAATATCAAAGTAGTTTGTTATGATAAGGATAATTCCCTAATTGAAATTTTCTTTCTATCTCTCAATCGTAACTTAGCTGCGGGGAAAAGATAAATTGGGGTGAACAACGCTTTAAGCTCATAACTTCTAAATAATTGTAGCTGCCAAAAACTTTTAATATAAAAGTTGTTGTTATTATTATGTGATAATTTGCCTAATTGAAAGTTTCTTTCTATCTTCAATCGTAACAGAGTGACGGAAATTGATAAATTGGGGATTGAGTATCGCTTTTCAGCTCATAACTTCTAATCAATTTTACCTGACAAAAACTTTCTTTAATATAAAAGTTGTTCGTTATGATAAGGTGATAATTCGCCTAATTGAATTGTTTTCATCTTTGTCATAACAGAGCTAGTGGGGAAGTGGATCAAATGGGGAGGGATTGAAAATGGTATTTTAGCTCATAACTTTAAAAAAATTTGTAGCTATCAAAAAAGTTTGAATACAAAAGTTGTTTATTATGAAAGAGGCAATAATTCGCCTATTTTGATTTTTTCATTCTATCTTCAATCGTAAAGGAATTATGGGAAAATGAAATATTCAGTCCCTCCACCATTTCACCCCTTTTAGCTGGTTAGCCATCTACAAATCCGGCCGATATTTTCACCGACCTTAAGACATATCCCTCGCCAGTTAAAATCGAATCAAAATTACTCTAGTTATCGTGTTCACAAGATAACATGGAGAAAAGCGTTATACATATATATATATATATATATATATATATATATATATAATATATATATATATATATATATATATATATATAAACTTATAACTTTTTAACGAAGGGTGGTTTTGGGTTCTAGGGGTCATGATCGGTGAAGATCTGCAAAAATTTTCCGAAAGTCGTGTCATGAGAACCATTGCAATAGCTAGATTTTCCTATAAGGAATCTACCTAAAAGTTCACGACTAACAAATTGACATCAGTGAATACACTTTCTAAAAAAATTTTAACACATAGCGAACGAGTCTCGAGTTAACTCGTGGTTTGCCCGACGTATGTAACTGAAGGATAACGAGATAATTCGCCGTCCTTGCATGCCATCTTTTGTAATCTATTGTATCTACTCCGTGTGTTTACATCAATAATCAAAATCGTAAACTCGATTTCTAATAAATATAGTAAAAAAGTTGATGAGATGTAAACTCATTAATAGAGAGCTGAAAAAAAAGGCCTTCCGGAAAAAAAAAACCCTGGCCCCCGCCCCCACCTCGCCGCGCCCCCCCCCCCCCATGCCCGGCCTTTAATGTGTTAAATTGTTTTCATCAAATGACTATTTCCAAAATTATCGTCAGAAAAAATAAAAGTTGTCTAAATTTAAAAACAGCTGGACCGAATTATAAGTGCAAAATGAAATTTCGAATACTTTTGTACAATTTTTATGGATGCCAGTCTTAAAAGTTTGGTTGCGTAACGTTTAGGTAAAATCACCCATTTATAACCATAGGTTGCATATCGAATCGTTGTGGGAAAATATACAAAAAAGTCGAGGGGAGAAGACGCTAATTTTTTTTCTTTGTGATAAAGTTTTTATCCTTTTTAATAGAAGAGACAAAAATAGACGTGAGAAATATAAACTAATTTTTCATCATTTTTCTAACCTGTCAAAAAAGAAATAAATGGGATATTTAATTACCTTATTTGGAATTATCAATCGGAAATTTTCTATTCTTTCCGTGGTGTTCTAGTAGAAAACATAATCGGCTAGAAAAGAATAATTTATAATTCTGCTTCTTTGTATCTCAAATATTGAATGGGATATCCGTAATTCTGCTTGAGTAATTGTTCGGCGAATTGCTGTCTTCCGCACAGAACAACGCGAACAAAAGCCAAAAAGTTCTGGAAGGGAAAAAAAATCATTAAACTAATTATCGTTTGCGCTGACGTAATTCGAAAAGATATGATTTCCCGATATATAATGCTGTCGATGACAAGAAAATAAATCAAATTATTTAATCGTGTACATCCAATTTAAGATGGTTTCCTCCGCACACTGTTCGCCAGAGGTCAATAAATTGAATAAATTGACCTCGCTCTGTGTTTCAGATTCGCGATCAGATCATTCAGCGATATGAGAGGAGGAGAGTTCGCTGGCTGACATAATTGTGTTCTAGAGGCTGCACTTCGTTCATGATCGGTTCTTGTAGGGTGTTCTTCAATTCCGAAATGAAAGGTTTTCGCGCCCATTATAAAAATTCGGTCGCCGTTCATATCGAGATTGATCATCAGTCCATTGTTTCCACCTGCGAAACTAATGTTTTCCCTTCATTCTTCGCAGTGAAACTGGCGCGAAAAGATTTATTTTGTGCGAATGATCGTACTAAAATTTCTTACAGATAAAAATGATAAAGAATTTGGAAGAAAAGAAAAGGCACATTCGATTTTGTTTTTTATATATTTAACCTAAATTTTGACGCAGTATGTTTTTAAAAGGATGGAATTTTTAAAACAAATTATTGATTTATTCATGATAAATTTCAGTTTTAAAAATTCTAATAGTATAAGATACTCTCTATGGCCTACATATGCGACTCTTATTATAAACATATAGTTAAAATATCGTATGATTTTTCAGAATTCTATTAGTTCAAATTTTCTTTGAAATTTGTTATGTTGAAACGTTTCATGCACTTGAAAATTTAAGAATCTTTTTGAAAATTACCTTGAAGATAGAAATGAAATAGTTAATTAAACCCTTAACGATGTAGATGTTTGTACTGTCAAATTAGATTATCCCTCTCTCTTTTGAGAATACGTTGTCATATTGATTCAATATGTCCATCGAACACTATAGATATTAACGGAATACCGGCCATTTTTGTTATAAGAGTTATAACGTCTATGAATGACTTAATTTTAACTTATAAGTTTAAAAATGACTTAATTCGATGCACGGGTGGACTTCGGGCAAAACTGTTAAGGGGTCAAACATCAATAACCCCTTAACAGTCTGTACTAAAAGAAATTTTAATGTGAAGATATAATTCAATATTGACCCATTTTATAAATATGAGTTATTTTAATTTCAGAGGGGGGCGGGAGAGGCAGAAAGAAACCATTTTATTAAATAGCATATTGTTCTTTCAGAAGAAATGAAACACGTTTTTGAATTTGATTAAAATGTTGAAGACATGCATTCTTGAAGATTATGTTCACGACTGTACACTGTGCTCATTTTTTAAAAAGATTCGATTTCCTTTCAAATATAATGTTAAAAAACTGCAAACTTGTCGGATTTCTTTAGAAAGCAAAGTCATTCTATTTAACGCCAAATTTTGTCCGCACGATATATGAACTACATACGCAATCTTTGTAATTTTAATATTGTAGGTTGAATACTCCAAAAACTGCATCGCTTTATCGAGACGAAAGGCTCCCAGCATGGTAATTTGGGGTATTGTGCGAGTTCACCGTCTTTCTCTCGTTTCAAATGTCACGATCTGCTTTTCCGAGTGCTGCTGAAAGTGAGTCGTTCCGAGTGAATGCGCTGCCCATTGGCAATTAAGGATTAAAAATGCACCTCGAGGGCCTCGCACTTCGGAACGACGGTTATTCTTGGAGTGCTGCTCGAGGCAGCGTGGGAAAATTAGATTTTCATTTCATTACATTTGGGTAATCATCCCTTGAAATTACGTGCGTGATCTATTTGGGTGAGTTCTTTTTTTCCCCCAGTTTGTTTCGCTTCTGCTTGTTTCACTTTCGATGATTGAAACTCGAGAGAAGAAAAAAGTCAGACGATTTTTATTTATTTATTTTTTGCCTGTATATCGATTGAGCGGCATCATGGGAAAAACTGGAGGAAAAAGTTGATCCAAGCGATGATTCACATCGAAAAAACGACATGTATCGCTCTTTATCTCCACTAGAATGAATTATAGACCGTTTACTTGTCAACGATTGGATTTATTATGAGCTCGAGGAGTTGACGATCGTTGTAAAACGAGATTTATGGATAGATAGCAAATTTTTGTGTGTAACGCTTAAAATATGGTATTTTAAATGTCGCTCGTGTTTTCAAAAGTTCAGAATTAAGTCTGAAAAATTCCAAATATTTTCTGTACAATAAAAATGAATATCGTACATGTTCTTTAATAGTTTTTATTAATACATAAAAGACAAAAATATATCGCACGCTAACTAAACAAATTTAAGAAACAACCAGAAATTTCACGGATGTTTCTATGTACAAATACTGAAATTTTATCAATTTAATTGTAAATGTTTTTCTAACGAATTTCAGTTTTAATCGAGTCTGAAAAAAAGTCGCGAATCTACTCGCAAGGAATCGTGCATTTCATTCAGTACATTATTTCTCGTACTTTCACTTCAGCACTAAAATGTGATAATTTTAATTTTGTCAAATGAATGTTAGAATTTATACAATTTGGTGCTAAATTGAATTTATTAGGAACAGTTTCTGAAGAAATGATTTTTCAACTCTTAAGACTCAAACAATTGTTAATGCGTTGTACCAAAAAATTAGATAAAAATATTTTATCTATAAAATTTGAAAAACATTTAAGTAATTTTATTTGAAAATAAATTAAAATCCATATAATTTTACTTGAATAATTATATCATTATTTTTATAAACATATTTGTGGAAGAAACATTTTAATTTTATTTCACATGCAAAAAAAAATTCTTAATATTCAAAAATCGGCATTAAAGAACTATTTTAATACAGAAATTAAAACGAAAGAATTGCTGTTCATCATGTTATCTCAAGAAAAGAAGAAAATTATTGCGCGGCGAACGATAGCAAAACTAGTTTTACTCTTAGAATCGAATTATTTGCATTCATACAGCATTCGTTTTTCGGTAGAACATCAAATAGCCGATTAGTTATTCAATACATATTAAGAGGTGGTAGTTAAAAATGAAAAATGTTTGGAATTCCTTAATTTAAAATGCAATCTGTTGATCTATCTCGTTTTTCAAAACAGCTACTTTTTCCTTACTTTTCATCAAACAAATATAATTTGTAAAGAACCCGTGTACAAGACATTGATGCAAAAGACTTCTTTGTTTTATTTATATTTTAACTCGTTTAGAATTCAAGACGGAAGTCGACAGTTATTTTGTTAATTTTACGGAATTAATTTAAGTTCCTGAGGTGCTGCTTGGTCATAATTTCCCGGCTACTTTTTCTCTTGATAGCGCTGATTATTTTTTACAAGCTGGCATTTTAAAGAATTGGATAATCCTGAAAAGAGAGTGGAATGCCAACATTTTTGAGTGGAATGCCAACATTTTGAATGAGTGCAATGTGGTATGCATCATTTTGTTTAAATTCTAGAGTTTTTTTAACGTTTGTATTGGGCCAAAAGACTGAGTCGTATTTCCACATTTTAAACGAAAATTGTAGTCTTGATAACAACATCAAAGAAACAAAGTTGGCAACATCTAGCTATTTAACAAATAAATAACATAAAACTAAAAGGAAATGTCGAATTATAAAACATTGTTATATCATAGCGTTAAAACTTGTTGAAATTAAACCCGTTTCAACCTAGTTTTTCCATAATCTCGTCCACAACATCGACGAGATCCGACGTGGGTTAGGAAAGGTTTAGGATACTCTAATGATAAATGGAGCCACTCTCGCACAGTATTTGTTTTCTAATATTTAAACGTGGAATCTTTTTTATAAAAGTGTCATCTAGCTGAAAACAATGCTTAAAAGATAAATCTTCGGCAGTTGTTCACGTGGTCTCTTATTATTATTATTATTATGGTAGTAATGTAGTTGAAATGACAAAAACTATGTGATGTTTTTTTTGTAACAATTAATAAAGTTTGTCAAACGAATAACATCATTATTTTCGTATGAAACATTCTGCGTCTTATCGTGTTTTTCTTTTTGCGAGATGCTTGTTTTCAATTCTTTTCTTCACTCTGTATATCTTTTATATAAGTTTCAGTAATGAAATCGTATTCTTTATTTATTTATTTTTTGCTGTTACACATACGGATTTTGTAATAAAATAATTTTCATTGGTAACATTCTAATGACTTTTTTTTTATCGAATCATCATTTTACAGGATTTTTTTTTCACTGTTTTTAAATCAACGGAAAATTTGATCGGGATCGAATCTTAACTTGAGCTCTACTGTATTCTGGAAAGGGGAGAATGAAATCCTGTTGTTGAAATATCTTGGCTTTCTAGACAATAAACGACAGGAACGGGATCAACTGATTCTAATTGTCCAAATAATTTATTTTTAAATCTGGTTACTGAGAGATCCCGAGATAGGTAAGCTTCTTCGTCTCTTTGCAATTAAATCCGTTAATTTATTTCTAGAATCCCCGACAACGCTATCTGTCTCCTGATCAGTGCTGACCTTCCATCAAAGCAACAGGTGGGCCCGTTAAGACACGCGATTAAAATATTAGCCTAGTTCTTAAAAAGTTCAAATCGGAGAAATGCGAGGAACTCCCACCGTCAGAAGTGGCCATTAAATGTGTATTATTTAGAGGCAGCGCAACGAAAAGACTTTATCAAACAGCCTGATGACCCTAACAAAGTTGTCCTTTCTTCCGCGCGCCATCTTCTATCTGAGAATGCATTTCATTGAGCAACTTTAGGAAATCGATCATTTCTATGAAGAGGTCTTTCAAATCGGCGATGAACTCGCTATTTTCTAAACTGATTTCATAAGTATCCTTCGAAAAGTTATTGTTTATTGTGAGAATTATTGTTATTTAGGTTTCAATAGGGGAGACATTTTGACTTCAGAATCTCACTGACTGGTGGTGCATGCCTTCTGAAAATAGTTTAGGAGTTCGGAATACATATCCACTTGTCAGATAAAGGGGGAAAAGAGAAGCCACGGAAGCGAAGTGTTACTGTTCTATAAATAGGACGCTGGGCGTTCACGGGTAGTCGGTTAACAGTTTTGTATTTATTGAAAAATGGAAGTTTAGTTATATTAGCGACCCCTTAGCAACACGAGGGCTATTTTGGGGCGGACGCCATCATGGAGAATCGTGGTCAGACGACGAGGACGACACCTGAGCTGGCACCCCCTCTCCAAACTTCCGCACCACACCAGCGGGAGGGTTCTATGTCCGATGCGCACAGGCGCATTTCCGCACATCATTAACTAGTGGACTTTCCGCGCTCATTGTAGATTAACCGCATTTAATTACCTTTGGCAGGAAAACTTGGCAAACATCTAGAACGGCAATAGATAATGCATACTTGTCGTTCTTATAAGAGAGTGATTGATGAAATCAGGGGGTTCTTTTCTATGGGATAATCGCCACTTTCCAAAGGAAAAATTGATAATTACATTTACCCCTAATGAGAAATCCGAGGAACATTTTTAAAAGTTTTATTCCTTGATTTGAGTGTGTATCAGCTTTTTACCCTTCTCTTTTGCTTTTATATAAATTTTTAAGTATGAGCAATAGTATTGAAATGATTGCTTTGATGACGAAAATAGAAGCTATTCATCAGTACAAATACAAGTCGAATGATTTTCATTTCAGCAAATGAATATTTGGCTGAAATGTTTTGATATTGTACCATTAAAGCTGTAATTTACACTAAATATCAATGAAAAATTCATTCGATTATTTTATTAACTAAAATGCAGCAAAAAAGAAGTGAAAACAGCCATTAAAATAGAGGTGCTAAAAAACTGTAGATATTTTAAGTGGCAAATAATAAATATTTATAAACGTATCAGAAATGTTAATCGCATTTATTTCCAGAAATGATATATATATATAATTTTGGGAGGCTTAAAATAGTCTTAATATTAAATTAAATTAGATTGATACTGCAAAATAAATTGGATTTTTAAAAAATGTAAAGAAATGAAAGAGAAGAGAAAATAGGATTTTTTCAAATATTATTTTCAGATATTAGAAAATTACTCTTTCTACAGAAAACTGAGAGCCAGAATCTCAAAAATACAGGGAGATTATACATTGTGAAAATTAAATAAGTAGTATTAATAGAGAAAATAGGAAGTACAAGTTTTGTTCAAAATATAGGGTAGTGGTAAATTATTAAACCCATTTAAAAAATTAACGTTACAACAGCGTTTTTTTTAATGAGAGAGCAAATAAAGTTTTTTCGGTATGTGGCGTACCATTAGAATAGTTCTAAATTTACTACAGCGACAGATTTAAATACGCAATGGCTACCAGTCAGCAGAAGTCAATGCGCGTTTCCTTTTTCAGTTTGTCTTGAATATCTCGAAAACTATTCAGTTTTCGAATTGCAATTGATTTATCAAATTAAAAAATGTAAAATTTTGTACACAAATGCATGATTTAGAACCGAATAAAATGTACGCTGATATGATTGAACAGAATTTTCCTTTTGAATAAAATGAGATGACGAATTTTAGATTTGAAGGAATTTAAGTGATCTTCAACGTTTTCATCTTGAGAAAGAACTGCGGTTTTTTTTAGAATTAACCAGAATTTGATATTACAATAATTTACTTGAATCCTGCTTTACTTATTTTGACCGGATTGCTTACTATTTTGCTGAAAAATTAAGTTTCATGCAATTTGTTTGCCTATTTTAAATGTAATGGAGCATTTAATGTGTCAAGTATTGGCTTGTGGATAAAATAATCGGCCCAAAAAGAATTTTTTCATTTTGAAAAATTTCCTCGCTCATTTCCTAATTTCAAAACAATACAGATATAGCTATTGAATACTTCTTAAGAATGAAAAGAGGAATATTGTGTCTGAAGGCAAATTTTATACACAGAGCATCACGTGCATGGAGCACGATAAGTTGTTTAGTGTATCTTTTTAAGTCTCAATCGGCTATTTTAGTTTTGGGAAATCACGAAAAAAATGCTTTTAATTGAAACTTAGAAGGTTCTCTAGTATATTATTTGTGATTTTGCAAACATATCCTTCTTTATTTCTTAAAATTAAAGACAATATATTTTCAAATAATTGAAAGGCATGCATATTTTCAAGATCTCTGCTACTATCTGGTGCAATTAAAAGAAAATGTTGAAAACGTAGGTGTTTATATAGCTTAGGACCCCATCATGTCTAAATCAGGCCCCGAGTGAAGCTGACTTTTATTTTGCAATAATTGTATTAATTTTTGTTTTTGTTCATTAACTGTAAATGATTCAGAGTTTTAATTAATTTCTTATTGATTTTTAAATAATTAATTCTAGCTGTAAAATTCACATGATCTTGTGATAGTAAATGGTATTTTGCAATTTGGATGATGATAGATGGCAATTTGATTAATTGATTAAGTACGGTAATAGTGCTTTGTAACTTTGATTCATAAAAATAAAACACAGAGAATAGAGAAATCTGTAGCACTTGATATATATTTAAAAAGAGCTCTTCAAAAGCATGTTCGGCACCAATCATTTTTGAGAATGTAATAATCAGCGATATTGTTTCGTTTAACATTTGAAGTAGTAATTTCTGCAATGATTAAACTTGACTTTTATCTACTTTAAAAAATGATAAAAATTTTCTCACAATTTGTTTCTTAATAGGTATGAGGCATATACTTCAAGACAACTTCATTGTTAAAGTGGAATTAAAGTACTTATTTTGAGAATAAGTGAAACAGCGAAATAGTACTTATAAATGTTTGAGTTTGATTTTAAAATGTGTCCTGTGCATTCTCTTTCCTTCTTTTAAATAAACGAAGCAATAAATAAAAATAAAATTTGTAATAGACTGAAAATTGTAACTCAGTTTATTAGATTGCACCATTTTTCCATCAAAATTATCATTTTTAGAACTTTTGCAGAGTAAATTTTTAAACGAGTTCCTTTTCCAATAAGTGTTGTTGAGAAGCAATTTCTTTTTCATTTTATTCACGTATTTTAAATTTATTTAACATTACGATGAACTTATATCGATTATTTATATTTCAACTTAAATTATATCGGTATTAGTCGCTTGCTTGAGAATAACAGTTAAGGTCCTTGGCATTTTCCGACGGAAACATCGTTGAAGCAGGGGGCACGGACATTGATTGATTGTTATATGCCAAAGGTATTCAATGCGCCAAAGCCACGCCAAATCATACAGACATCGATAAAGTTTACAATATTGCAACCTTTCCAACGCTTATGCGCAAAGGATACTACTTAATGACTTAGCGCTAATGAGGTTGTGCGCAAGTTCCACAGACGTTTGACCCAAGACAGATTTTAGTGAGAGCCACTATATGGCACCACTACTATATGGCGTATCTCTGGTGGAACCGTGTCTTGAATCGAGATCCTTCAGTCCAGAAGTTGAGACCCTACCACCAGGCTACCGCGACCCCAGAATCATAAAAACCGAAAGAATGAAAAGTTTAAGAACTACCTTCCGATAGAGCTGTCGTTAGTGCAGAGTGCAATGAAGTGCATAATTGATCTAAAAGCTGTTACGCATTGCATTTCTGCTTAAATTAGTTGAATGCGAAATGAGTGCGTTGTGTTCAAGTCCTTTCTGAACTCTGTCGGGACTTTTAGCGATGGTGATCTTCTGTCAAGATTTCTCCATCGGCTTTTGTTCTCCGTAGCGCGAAGAAATAAAAGATGTCTCCGGTTGCTACTGATGTTCTTTTCCCGAGACCGCGACAGATGGCGGACACACGATATCCCTGGATCCCGGACTTGCACCCGAATGGCCGGCATTGTCTCTTCCACCCTTGGCAATGGGGCATTACAGGATGGATTTACATCGAATTAGCGATGCGGGTGAGAAGAAAAAACGATAAATGTTATTTGTTCGGAGCGTAACAACAATTCGGCTACGCATTTGTGCTGGGTGTTACGTTCGTATGTAGTTAACAGCTGGGTTCTAAACTTTTGTTCCCAAATAAGTCGTTGTTTTATGCCCTTGTAAGCATAGAAAAAAATCGACGGGAGGCCGTCTCTGCAAAACGGCCGCTTGGATTGAGGGGCGCAGACCTACTCACCTTACTCAACTGTGACTGAAGTAGCTCTATGTGAATATTAACTCTATAGTCTATAGTGACTATTAGTCTATAGTGACTATTAGTCTATAGTGACTATTAGTCTATAGTGACTATTAGTCTATAGTGACTATTAGTCTAGTGTGACTATTAGTCTAGTGTGACTATTAGTCCAGTGTGACTCTAAAATGTAAAATTCTTCGTGATTTTCACCAATTTTGCAACTCGTCTGTGACTAAACTGTCATTACAAATTCTAAAATTCTTTTTGCAATCTTCAGTGTCCATCTTTCTCTGATAAATGAAACTAAAACCACCTCTCTATGTTATTTGGTTGCGGATCTATAAGCGTTTAACTTGAGCTCAAAAAGAGGCATAATTTTTTCCTTTCCCGACACACCATTAGACCACTATGGAGAGACGCAAGTCTACGTCAAAAATATCACCTAAGATGATTTTTTCGGTTTCATTGAGAATGAATTCAAATTGCAGGCCTGTAATCACTAAAAATCTCAAACTTTTTTAGAAGTAAGTGTACAGGTACAATCACTGTATGTGTAACATGGCTTTAAAAAGTAATAAGTTTTGGAAGAAATAATGAACCCCCCCCCCCCTGAAATCCAAATTTGGTTTCACTGGAGACGTTTGCAATTTATTAAGACATTGAAACATTAACACTACTAAATAAGTAAGGATTTTTTGTTAACTTTTTATACTGGCGATATCTCCTCCTCCTCTTCATTTTTGGATGATGTGCCCTTTTTCGCGATCCCCCGATATGTAGAAAATTCGGAATAAAGTAGTCCTGTGGGTAGAAAAAAATGGAAAAATAAAGCATTCATTAGCGATCAATAAAAATAAATCGGCAAACAGCTTAATCCTGAGGCAAATTCTAATGAAGTGCTTTATTAGTACAATGCAAACCTGAGAACCGGCTGAGTGGAGGCCTTAAATGACTCTCTTTTCACCATTGAGGAATGACCGAAATCGGTGTTGCCGATGCTTTCGCGACCCGACATTCGCTTAAGCTGCCCGTTTGTGATCATTTAGGAAGGTGCGCACGGGGGAAGGGGATGGAAAGAGCGATGCTTGCGAATCACTCTAGGGTGGGATGACCAGCTCACGGGAATCCATATTGTAAATGCATCACCGCTGAGTAATCATTAGAGAATGAAATATATATATAACTTATTATATGTGATCATACAGAAACAAAGTAAACAAGACATATCAAGAAGCAAATCCTAAACTAAAAAGTCAATATTTGAACAATACAACCAAATTTAAAGCAAAATCTAAAGAATTGAAAATACTATAGATACCATGAACAAAAAATTAAGTTTAAACATTTATACGTCAACAAGTAAGAAACTCTGTTGTTATTAGAAGTATTGAAAAAAGGCAATCCAAGTATATGGAGTTTTCAACAATTAATATAGCAGCTTGGCTGTGCACAAGCTTTAGCCAGGTTAAATTAATTTTGCTGTACAAACCATCCCTGTTACTAAAGTTGTTGAAAAAACAAACAGGGTAATTTACCATAAAATGAAAGAATTTAGAAAGAAAAGTAATACACTAACCTTAACAATAAAACATAACTATATAGATAGGACTAAAATTCAGGATAAAAATATGTAATACATTGTATGTATATATATATGTGTGTGTGTTTTACATCATTATTAAACATGAAGTGTAGTGCATCTGGGTCAAGGAAAAGACTTTAGTTGATTCAATCTTCTTTTATTCAATCATTGGAGATAGGTTACCTTCTCGTAGGTAGAGGGATCATTTTATGCCTAGCTCCATGACCAGGATTAAAGATGCCCTAGCGGCGCGCTGTTGTTGGCAGCTTACATGCTTGAATAAAAAAGGGCAGTTAACAATGCCCTGGGAGCTTATATACAGCAAAAAGGGGATTTTCCCGGAAGACTCGAAATGAAAGTCGTGGTGTGCTCATTACGATGGAAGTAGAAGTAATTAAAAATGAGGAGTCGTTAAAAATGATTTAAGAAAGTTAAAAACAAAATATCATGTATATGTAATCAGAGCAGAATAGAGGAACCTCCGACAGCTAGTATACAATGTGAAGGAAACAAACATTGTCGTGGTTATGTCACGTTGCTGATAAAGCACCAGATTTCAGCATGCTCCATTTTCTTTGGCCGTAAGAAGTTGTAGAACAAAGAAAACACGGAGAACTTCGAATTTTCTTTCCCGCGAACGACAAAACTAGTTCAGTGTGACGATTCTCGAAGTCGCTTCTCTTTTATTCTTTGAAAATGAAGTAAAGGATTCCACTATCGTGAATTTTCGTCACTGTTTTCTGAGGAAAAAAAAATGCCATGTATCTGGAAACGAAGATCAACTGCAAGACATAGAATGCTTGAAAATTTGCATTCCATGTTCTCGATTTCGTTCTACAACAATTTTCTAACGGAAACCGATTATCTTTTTTTCCATAACATCAGATATAATGATTCGGGAGAATTTCCTTAATGTTTAATCGATAACAGGGAGTGTTTAATTTCCAATTAAATACTTCAAACTTCACAATCACATTCCATTCCGAGACGGTTTTTATAATAAAATCAATAACCGAGTAAAAATGTAGAATTTCGAACCATCAATTTCATGAACACCACTTTTTTTTGAAAATTTAGTAAATATTTTAGTTCCGTCGTTAATTTACTTGGCATTCATGATGCGTGACAATTATATGAGAGTTGATGCGTTTCGTTCACAAGCGTTTGACTCAGAAGACGGTAAACAGAAGTTTCCGGATTCTCTGTTAATGCTTTCTGAGTTAACAAATATATTCTACATCTTTGTTTAATATTTTTATTTATTTTATGTTAGTAAAGAAAGGGGAATAAGAAATTGGAAGGGTAAAAAATAATAGTAGAAGTAAGAATCTGGTGAATGACTTCATCAGAGGCCAGACATTCATGCAGATTCAAAAATGGAATGGGTTTTCTGTAGAGGAAAAAGACTTTTAAGGTCTGAATTTAATATCCTCTTTTGGCCTGAACCTAAACCGGAATGTATTGGAAAGAAAACCATTTATCCACAAAGAAGAAATTAAAGAAAATCCCCAAAACAAAGTGTAAAAAGAAGGGATTAAAATCTTGCCTCTTATAACATATGTGGAACAAAGTTTGTTTCCTAACCCCATTCTACTCGATGATGGAGAACAAGATCACATTTCAATCCAGCAACTGATATTAAACGTGCCATCAGATGCAATTTGTGAGGAATTCGTAGCGAAATATGTTGGTGCGGCATCGGCCCTCTTTTCCCGTGACCACCACCTTTTGCTCAATGGAGGGTGTCAAAGACGATCTGTCGCGTTCCTTCGCTCAATTTCCGCTGTCTCTTTCCGAGAACAGCAAATCTGTCGTTGGGTCACCCCTCCTGTTTTTGGCCGCCCTCATCCACCTAATAGAGGATTTGAACTAAGCTGACAGCAAGATGGAGCTTCGAACACCAGCTTCTTATCGCGCCTTCCTATTCGACGCGCTTCATAAATTTCGCGGGGGGTGATCATTCCAGCCATGTTGCCGAATCAAAGTGGTCTTTTTTAAATTTTTGATATATGTAATAATAAATCTTGATTCGCCTTTTCGATACGTGGGCTATCTTTATGGCGTATCTGCTCGAGAACTGCCCGTCGGAATTTACTTGATTATAAAAACTATTCGTACTGACAACCGATACTTATAAAATGATTCTTAGAATTTTTTTGGGTGACGATTTTGATGAATTTGGTGGGAAGTATATTTCCACGGCCTTGGAAAGGGTTGACTTGCTGATTTTCGAGTAGACAAAAATATTTGCCATTTCCAACAGCATATCGCACTCTTTATGAGCACTCGCAATGCAATATCTAGTTAGAGACGGAGGAAACAAGACGAAGCAACGCGAAATAATGTAAAGGACAACACTTTGAGCGCCCGAGGTATTTCGGAATGATTTGAAGCCTTTTGTTTCTGAAAGCTCTCTTTTACAAAGTTATTTCATCTGATAGAATAATATGCACGTTTGAACTCGCAGTGATTATTCATCAAAATGCATAACATGAAAGCTTTTCTTTTCAGAACTCTGTTTTGCACCAAGTGGGTTCGTTTCCGTTCGCACACTTTTTACTTTTCGTGATGTTTGGATATTGTTTGGTAGATGCATAACTCGCATAGAGAAATTTTAATTTGGTTGTTATGAAGTTCACCTTTATTGAAAGATTCCAGCTCGGTTGTTAACCATTTAGCCTGACAATAAACTGTTCAAAACGATTCAATTCATTTCGTACAGACTTGTGTTCCTGCTGTAGTGGAGAGATTCAAGATGTCGATCACTTGATACTTTCCTGCTCTAAATTCACTCCCGCTAGGGTGTTTATTCATCAGTACTCTAAAGAAGAACAATTTTGCATGGCCTCCATCTTTCTCTACTTTAGTCCAGAACAAAACTTGTTTTGCATCATTTTGTGAATTTATCGACAGCATTTTCCCCCACATTATATAGACTATAAACTTTTTATGTGTTTTGATGGCATTTACATTTTTTTCCTTGTAACTTTTGTTTATTTATTTTTATTTTTCAATTTTTGAAATTCATTTCTTTTCTCTCAATTATTTTTGGATCAGAACCTTTTTGTTTTGTTAACTGTTCGAAATTTGTGTGTTTTATATGTTGTGTGATAGTTTGCGTATTTGTGCGCTTTTATTTGATTTTTAAGTACTTTAATATTTTTTCATTTTTCCCCACCTTGTTCTCCATTTCTCGCTATTATTCATTTTTTGTTGTGTATATTTGAGCAGTTATATTGCATCTATATCTTTTAAAAAAATTTTTATTATGTTTCGGTATCTTTTCCCCTTGTTTTTGCACTTCTTTGCTTAATACCATCCGTGTGTTCGTATGGATGTGACCAATTTATTGTATATTTCTTTTTTTTCTCTTCCCCCTTTTCTGTTTGGAATTAGCATTTGTTTCATTTAATTTGAAGCTTCCTTCAACCCTTTTTTTGAGTCTTTTACTTACTTCTGTAAGCCTTGTGTTGTACTTGTTGGTGCACAAGGAGTTTTTTCTCAAGAGATTGCAAAATAAATAAATAAATAAAATAAAAAAATAAACTGGTCGTTGCCGACTACCAATTAAAGGCGACGTTCTCCACGCGTCATATCGAAACTTGGTGCAGATAACAGCTGACGAGCATAGCACGTCAATCCAGGCCAAGTGGTTAAAAAATCATGCTTGTGAGAGAATATCATCATAATCAAAGAGCGTGTTCACTAACATTCTTGATGACTCTTAGCCAGAAACTTCCCCCAGCCTTTTTTAGCTTCAGCGGCCAACAACCCAGGAATGGCCCTCCTCCCAGATACTCTTTCAGTTCAATAGCCACTAACTCTCGGAATCGTCGCAAACGGGTGTCAAAAACTGAAAAATGGCGTCCTTCGCAGGAAAAGTTTCGAGATGGCCATCGCAGTTTCCGATGCAGAAGACATCCAATTAAAAATAACTCATTTCTTACGGCGTGCTCGTCTCTTTTCTCTGTGAAATGCACACCCAACATGCTAAAAATAAGGCCCATCTATCGGCGACTCGATGGACAGATTACAATTGATGAGGGCAAGCCTGGAGATTTAAATTACTCTAATTGGACTTATTTTTGCGACTCCAGGCATCCGGATTGGCATGGACGCATCAGTGCCGGCTGCACCCAGGTCGTTTCGACGACGCAAAACCATCCCGCCTGATGAGTGGGCGATTGTCCAGAAGCGAATTCGAAACCTCGCTGCGGCTGACATTCGACGCCAACCCTTTCAGCTCGCCACTTGTAGCCAAGAAGATAAAATTTAAAAAAAAGATGTTTTGCCATGAATGGAGGCTACTGTGCGGTTGTTCCCGATTCGGGTTACGACGGGACGACATGTTGATGAAGATTTTTATGGGGGGAGCAGGTCTTCTGACGGATTAATGTGCGGAAGACTCCCCCTCCTTCATTCCATATTTCATGTCCTTATCGCGTCCCGTGATAGATCGGAGCAGGTGGGAGCTCTGACGCGAATCCAGATTTCGCTGGAAACGTGTTTGTTTTTCTGCGCGGCTTTCGTAGCGGATGTCTCTTTCGAGTGCTCGTGAAAAGGAGGTCGGACGCACTTCAGAAGCAAACGAAGATTGGTTTTGGTTTATTGGCGCGAGAGCCATTCTCTGCCAGAATTCTTTCGCTATACTGAACCAGACGAAGTGCCATATTCATGTCAATGTAAAATAAAATGCTAAAATCGTGTCTGAAACAAACGGTGTCTAAAAGATCTGTGAAAAATATATTAGTACAAATGATAGAAAAACAATGATTATGGTAAAAAAAATCCCTAGTCTAACGGGTCTATTCTGGTACCCCTAGTTGGGTTGCAGGAGACGTCACTTTTCCGCACATTAACAGCAGGAAAGTGAAAGGCGTCTCCCAACTAACAAAATTCCAGAATAGACCCCTAAATCGAATTATAAAATCCAATGGATTTTAAAAATGAAAAAAATTGATCGTGTGGTGTCAAAGCAACCAGTGCAGATAGAGTAACTGAAGTTGTCTGAAAGAACTGCTCGCGTTGCGAATTGGACAACGGGCACTCTATCGGTATGTGGGAAACGGATGCGGTACAATCGCAGTTCGGGCGCGTAGGAGTTGCTTCTCCGAGTAACGAATATCGACGTGTAAATCGCGAACGAAGGAGTCGACGGGTAAGTTATTTGGATTCTCTTAACAGTGGGTGAAAAAGTTGCGGGAATCGACTTGCGAAACACTTTGCCGTGGTAACACATTAAAAAACCGAAAGAACTGAAATAGGTATTAATTTTTTTTTTATGGAAACCGTACTGGCAACGAATGTGACAATTTAATATTCTTGGCTGAGATTTTGATTTCTACTTCATAGACGGACTAGCAATAGACTTATCCGCACTGCGTTGCCCGTGGAATCGGGGCTTCAACAAAATGAAAGAAAGAAAAACGGCCACAATGACACGAAAAAGTTTTGAAAACAAAATAAAAACAAAAAATACACATTATTGATTTTTAGGAAAGCAGTACCAAAACAATATTGAAAAATTGCAACGTGAAAGACATTATTAGACAGCAAGCGAAATATGCCAGACAAAGAAACATGTTAAAACACTGCCGAAAATAATTATTGAGTCGTTCAGTTAAAGGTTATGGCGTCCACTGCGTTCTTCGCCTCCAGCCAATGAAATTGCAACAATGCATTCTGGGAACGGAGAATGTCGCTTCGGTGAATGTCTCGCTGAGAAGCTCGCTAGCAAAAAAACTGTTTGAACCGATCAGGGAAAGATTAATTTAAAAAAACGGAAAAAGGTATTTTAACAAGTTCTTCTCTTGAATCCGACAGAAACGTTCCAGTTATAAGCTGAAAAAGAATCGAAATTGACAGCGTTATTAGAACGTCGGATACAAGAATTTTAAGAAATTCGAATTAAAAAGTAACATAAAAGTGGCTTTCTCAAATAATTCTAAAAATTCAGTAAATAACATTAAAAATTCAAAAAATAGTTCATTAGAAATAAAATTGTCTGTTCTCTCCGATGGTGTCTCTATTTTTCTTCCTACGATTATCAAAACCGATGTCATTGAGAAATTAGCGCAAAAAACTACCCAAAACAACACAAAACATAAATAAAAAATTTTCTAGATTAAATTTTAAAATTCGGCCTTCGAGGTGCATTGAGTCACCATTAAGACTACCTGTGTGCGAAATATCATGACTATAAGTGCGATGAATTCGTCTGGACATCGCACCCACGCATACAAACCTTGCCTTTTATAAGTATTGTAAGGTCTTAGCCCAGTGTTACCGGGGTCTGATCAGAGATCAACAGACACAGAATTACAGCACATCAAAATTTAATAAAACTTCTTGACTAATGGCCAATGTACAGGTCATATTTACAAATTATTTGTACATTCAAGAATACAGAATAACAAGTCCCGGTATGTATCGCGAGAGTCAGTAATGAACGTAACTTGACTTAGTCGAAGTTATCAAGGTGAGTTTACTCGTGATGCAACTGATAATAAGTTCATGTACTATATGAGAGTTCAGCAAATTGTAACAACTCGGGACGTGTTCTGTAGACACCGAGGATCGGTATGTGAACTTGAGGTTTATCGAACGCTCAATGGATTGCAGTAATCCACCACAGGGATTATTATAGCCATGCTCTGACGAAAGATTTACTCAGGATTAGTAGGAGATACCGGTGTCGGTATTTGACAGCGAGGTTATGCAAAACACGGCTAAATTCCAGCGATCCACCAAAGGGATGCTACTTTTCGATTCCACAGCTCACCAAAGGAGCTAGCCTAGCCAAGGATTTGGCTACAGTCACGGGGTCCATAAAACGCCCGTTTCATCAAAGTTCAGATTCCGCAAACCAGCACCACGGAGTAGCACCCCGTGTGTTTACTTCTCAGCTATCGTCCCCTTCTCTCTCTACCGTCTTCCCTTCTTAAACACCTACCTTTCAGAGTCCAGGGGAGTGGCCGAAGAATTAATTCTCAGCAATTTGTGAACCCGCTGAACAAACCATCCAACCGCAGTCGTGCGCCTCCCTTCCAGGCTATCATTGGAGCGGTCACTCCTAATTGCCCGTCTCCACTTGTGGGGTCTTACACAGACGATACCGCGATCACTCTCCTCTGAACCCCTCTGGGTTTGCATAACACAGGACAGTTCTTACGACCAGTATAGGTGAGCGAGTCAAAATGCCTGAGGGAAGTTATCCTCATTTTCACACTATAAGTTGTCGGAATGCTATGGAATTGAGACTTAGCGGAAAAGGTTTGCAGTCCTTGCAAATGGCGAATTGTCGTCGTCAAATGCCAAATAAGATCTGCGGAAAGAAAGGACGAAATAAACACGCAGCAACATTGATGAGCTATTGCATGTATGGTTAAGCGACAGTCATGGACGTTCCTTTCTAGCCGTTTCTTTTATTTTTTTTCTCGTTCTTTTTACTCACTTTTACTGACGTTTGGCTAGTGCAGTAAAGCACCTTTATACGTCTTTCAAGGAACTGACGCGAAACGACGTATAAATGAAAAGACACGTCATCGAAATTTTAATAAAAAGCTTTAACTGTTACAAATTTAACCTTGACCTTAATTTTACCTTGAGTACTAATTATGCATACCTTACACGACCTATGGGGGCCGTCCACAAATGATGTCACGCTTGGAGGGGGTTCGTGAAATTGTGACAGTTTGTGACAAGGGGGAGGGAGGGGGTAACAAGAAGTGTGACATCACACATTTTGGTTAAAATAAAAATATTTAAATCAGCAGATTAAATTTTGAAGTTACCATAATTTGAGGGTATTTTTTTAATCGGGGCTAAAACAACTTTCATGTGATTTTTTTTCACTTATATTCCTTTCTTTTTGAAAAATGCATTCAGAGTAGGTTCTGAGAATATGGTAGCAGCAGAAATTCTTCACCATCAGAAGAAAATCTCCCCCGTTCACACCCTTCAAATGTCCAATAAAAGATACGTCACCTCCCCTGGGTGAGTGGTAGAACTGGTAGTGGCACAAACAGGTTGATCTTATTGAGACGTTTTGTTTTTTTAAAAATTCAATCTGTTTAAGAGTATTTTGTGTTCATAGAGTAAAGATAAGATTTATAGCAAAATATATCAAATTCTAAAATACTACTGTTTTCAATTACTCTTTTATATTAATATTTTATTACTATTGTATATTAATTAGGTTTTCTGTTGTAAACCTTAATCTTATTTCATACAAAATAAGTACACATATAATCATTATTATTGTTATGCTCACAAATGTCATTGAAACACATGGTTAAAGTTTAAAAATAAAATTTGATATATGATCTATAACGTAGTGCTTGGTTTCTGAACTGCAAGTATATGTTTATGTAATATAGCGTTACATGTCACAAGGGGGGGAGGGGGGTCAAAAATATTGAAAAAAAGTGACATCATTTATGGATGGCCCCTATGTGTAGTGCATGCAAGTAGGTATTTAATAAAGAAAATCCTTAACCATCGTCTGACGAGCTGATTGTCTGAGAGTCTTACGGGTCTATTCTGGTACCCCCGGTTGGGTTGGGAAACGTCTCTTTTCCCGCACGTTAACAACGGGAAAAGTGACGTCTTCCAACCCAACCGGGGGTACTAGAACAGACCCCTTAAGCACATCATTATGAATTGAATGTTCATAGTTTTTGAATGGAGTTTTTCTTTTTTGAAAGAAAAGCGGAATAACTTCTGAATCATCGCTTAAATTAGCACCGGACAATTTGTCTTCGAAATTATTCGCAGTTGAGGAATCAATAGAAGTCGAGGTATCTTCATCGCAGTTCGCATACTAGAGAGGAGGAAATGTTCCCATTTTAGAAAGGCAGGGAACGACGTGTAAGTGAAGCTATGCGTTGTATAAATGGAGTACTTTATCACTTCAATGACTACGAATGAATCGGGACTGCGATGAAACGACGCATGAATGAGAAACGAATAAACGGTGCTTTATTGCATTTTTAAATTTCCTTCATTGAGAAATGAAAACAAGAACCGAAGACGATGACAACTTACCATCAGATTGATTAAAATATGAATTCGAGATTCATCAATAAAAAATTAACGACAGACATCTATCAATCACAAAACATAAATCAAATGAGTGAAGTTAAAACTAACGGAATGAAGAATTTTCTTACAAACGCGAAATATATTTTAAACATTTAATAGAGATGACTTTTTTGCTTGACACATGAGCATAAAAAATGAAATATGATAGTTGTAAATGTGTTTTATCACAGATCGGACACCAAATATTCGATAAAATCGGTATAATAAATGTGTATCATTATTTTCATAAATACCTGCGATTAAAACAGGATTTCTTGCGCGGGAACCTCCCTGCCTTTTATGAAAAGTTTCGGCTTGTTTTCTAATCTCGGCTTTTTCTTGAGTGCCGCGCCTGTTATTAAGATAGTTGAACACGGGCACACCTTCTACATAATAGATTTCCCCAATCACATGAAAAAAAAACAGAATTTTTTTTCTTGTGAATCAAACAATAAGCAAATGATTAATTTTGCTATATATTCGCCCTAATTTATAAAAAATATTGACGCCAAGCGATAAATTTTATCTCCGAAGAAAATTAATTTTGAATTAGAATTAGTTCTGTGAAATGTTTGTTGACTATATTTTTTCATTATCGTGCAAATTGTAATCGATATCTCTTTAAAGTAACAGCCTTATAGAAGTTCGAGTTGATTGATCGTTATATAATTTTTGGTTCAACACAGCTGCTAGCAATAAATTTATCGACTAATTAAATGGTTTATTTTTCCTTATTGCACTATTTAAAACTATTCGCATCAGAAACTCGTCCAGTTCCTCGCTTATTCTAATTTTATTTTTGAGGCCTACAGGACCGAAAAATTTCAGCTGTTCCTGCCTGGATTGCGTAACTTATTGTTCAACAAAAATCAGTACGAAATTATTAGAAACCTGTTCGAAGAACCTGACAATATTTTATTTCTTGAAGGCACGTCATTGCTTGAAGATATTTTCTTACTTTGCAAACGAAGAATTCAGACATTTAACTTTTACGCCTTCAGACGGAACTAATACGAATGCTAAACCATCTTGCTTTAACTGCACTTATTTTTTCAGTGGTTCATTTATTTGACTCAAACAATATAAAACATAGATCTCTACGCAATTTAAAGCATTTTTCCAGTTTGAAACAAATGCTTAGCTCTCTAAGGGTTAAAAAGTTAGCTATTGGGCCACGATTCGAGTGGATATTTTTAAGGAATGGGTATGTTTGCGTGCACTTTGGCATTCCGTCCAGTTAGTTTCGAGTCCGATAATGTTCGACACGGTACTGTTTTCATCTCCAGCAACACCAGGTACATCAGCTGGTATTAAAACAATACGCATACATTTCAGACTATATATAGGTTAAGTATAGAGTCCCTCAATTTGATGCATCGTTAGTAGCATAGGGTATTCGAGACGACGACTACTGCGCCACTCTATAGAGACACGAGTGTAATGTTTCAAAATTAGAACGAAAACAAAAATGAATAAACCGAAAACTTTTTTCGAACACCAGAAAAGAATTCAAAAAAAAACTTCTGAATGGCTTATTCATCTTTATCTTGTTTATTTTGAAACGGATGACTATCTCTTTCAAATCTACTCCAAAGAACCCTTCATTCCGTTTTTAATTTTCGTTCCATTTTTTAAGGCACTCGGGTGGAAATCGTCTTCATCATTCACGAACCAAAGTCACTCTTCCTTCAGGCAAGTTTTTTTTAAAAAAAAGGGACTTTTTTTCCCTTTTCGACTTGGGCGAGCTGTTGATTCAGACTTTTCCTCGGATCCTGGCGTGTTAATTTACTCTTTTTTCACCTTTATTTTTTCGATGCCGAGATCTACTCCTTAATCATAGTTGCAGATTCTTTTATAGGAGTCACCATCTTTCCAGCAATTCTTGTCTCATTGACGAGTCCTCTGCTCATTAGAAATTTCAACGCAACGCGCCACAAACAGCAATACACGAGCTGACACGTAATACAGTAGATTGTTTTTTAGGTTGGAGTTTGCGGTCTCCGATGACAAGCAGGTTGACTAACAATGAGTAATTCGCATTTAAACCACATACACCAGAATCTTCGGTGGAATACTTTTTTTAAAAAATTGTCACCTCAAAATTTCTCCGCTTGTAGCAAAAGGCTTCTTTGTACTAATGGTGCCGACAGTAAATTCAACTTTCTCCCTGTGGTCTTGCTACAGGAAATGCCAATTTGTGGTAATTGCAATTAATTCCGCCCATTTAATATATTAATTAGTGAAAATGACGCGTTAACTTATAGAAAAGACAATATTTTAAAGCAATTAATTTAATAATTCCGAATACATTAATTTGTGACAGCAATAATATTTCCGTTGGCATTGAACTTGCGTCTCATTGTACAGATGTTTGTTATATGCACTTAAGGTATCCGACTGGTTTAAAATCGTCGTTTTCGATGAAATCATCAAAAAAATTTTATGACTTAATTTTGTAGCCTGTTTAATCAGCTTTCTAAAACTGTCTCACTTTTTACTCTACGTGAAGTACAAATGGAGTTACAGCTGTTTTATTACCGAACTTTAAGCATTGTTTTATGTTGCATGAAAACTTTAAATGCGTTTTCTGAGAAATGATATTTTTGAGGAAAACTGTCGACCGTAACAATGATTTCTCAAAAAGGTATTCAAGTATTGATATGAAATTTTCTGAGAATGTTTTCTGTAATATGCTTGATGTTTTCCTCTAGAAACTAAGGTCAATTTTAAAATCAAGTATTATTTTTAAGTGCTTAAATATAAACGAAAAGCATTTTTTATGAAAAATTACCAGTTTAGTAACTATGTTCAGCTATATCTCAAAACTATTTTGAAGTACAAGAAATATTTTCGAGCATAACGCACTTAATTGTCATAAAAAGGTACTCCTGCAAGGATTTATGCATATTTAGAATATGATTTTGTCTATGGCTGTTAGCGTAAGGCAAATATTTTAGTCATTTTTCTTCAAATTTCTCATTTTTTAAAAAATATATTATTTTGAAAGCCTAATTTTACAATATTTTCATAATTTTAAAACATATGCAGTTGAAAAATAACATTAAAAATGTATATAAGTTATTTTTCAAAAAAATGTCTCCGAACACAGTCGGATACCTTAAGCCGTTTGTTTCTCAATAGTAATCTAGATATTACCAATATAAAAGTAGCTTGGAGGACGCAAACCATTTTTGCGCATCAGGTTCACGTGCACGTAACTTCTTTTTTCACAGTAGAAGCTCTTTATAGAAGTATTTATCTTAATATAAATAAAAGTCATTGTGGGTATGTATGTTTGTATGTACCTATGTTCCACATCTCCTCCTAAACCACGGCACTGATTTCAACCAAACTTTGCACACTTATTAATTAAGACAAGGAGAAGATTACTGTCAACTTTTCAAAGTCCAAAAGTTAATTAAACAGTCAGTTAATTAGAAATTAACCGAAACCGTTTTTCCACCGTAACTTCGGAGCAAATTGTCCGACAAAAATTATTTTTTTACTCTCTTAAAGTTCAAAATTTTACCTTTTCAATGATACTAATTTTATTTTTCTAACATTTTCCCTTCGATTGTTATTAATTTTTTAACGTTCAATAATTTTTACATCGCGCAGACGATAGTGAAATAACGAAGATTTATAGCTATTCCGTTGCTAGGCAACTGTTAGACTTTGAACTAATTTACCTTTATTTCTGAAAATTTTGCTTATTTTTATAAATATCTATAATATAAAGCAGAAAATACATGTATCCGTCTGTCTGTCGGTCACAAGAGCTCCTCCTAAACGGTGAACCGTAGCGACATGAAATTTGCACATGACATTCTAGAGAATGTTTCTAGGTCAACGGTGCTACTTTCAACTTTCAGAGTTAATTAGTTCTTAAGATATTTAATTAACTAACGAAAATTAGCCGCTGTTAAGCCTAATGCTTAGACGTTTTTTGCCAAAAACTTCTGAAATATTTATTAGACAACAATTATTTTTATGCCATTTTAAAGAGCAGAAAATTATCTTTTTAATGATATTAATTCCATTGCGATAAAGTGTTTTTTCTGAATGTTATTCAGGATTTTAAAATATATTTTGAACGAAATTTCTAAAGATAATTTTTATTCTTATAGAAATAAATTCAAGCCAAATTACTGTTTCGCGCGTGGGCTTTTGCCAGTGTTAAACTTAATATAAGAAAATTGTTTTCTTTGAGCATAAACAACAAAGTAGACTTTTAACTTCCGGTTTCCGGTAGTCGTATCATTGACAGCTTTTAATACGGTTACACAGTGATCCAATGACGTTAGTGAATTGTTCTCTCTATGTTTTGTTTAATTTTCACAAATTTTAAACTGATCCTAATGAGTGTGTCTGTTAGTCCGGTTCCTATCGTAGGAAGACGAAAAAGGAATGGGAAGAAAAAGATGTTCTAACGGTCTATCTGTCGCAAGAACTCCTCCTAAATGGAGAATAGTCTTGACATGAAATTTCCAAGTGCTATTCTGGGGTCCGTTCTTAGATTAATTCTAATTTTTCAAACTTTAAAAAATTACTTCCTAAGATATTAAATTAAATAACGAAAACTAAGCCAAGTTTCGGCGTTTTATCTCAGTGTTTCGTCAATAATTTCAGAAAAAATATGTTGCACGTAGATAATTTACATACCATCTTAAAGAGCAGAAAAATTATCTTTTTAATGATTTCAATTTAAATTTTATTCGTTCTTTTTCTTAATTTAATAAACATTTCAAATTTATTTCATACACAATTTGTAACAATGCTTTCTGTTATTGTAATAAAATTCAAACCATTGATCGTTTTATCAAATCCTTTATTCCGGTATTTTTACCATTGTGAAAGTTATGATAAAAATATTGTTTTCTTTGAATATGAACAGAAAGGCAGAAATTTTATTTAGCTTTTATTTCGTAGCATATACCTGTTTCAGTATGTTTGCACCACAACACAATGATGTTAATTACTCTCTTTCCGCGGTGCTTCCTTGAATTTTACAAATTTTATAATGATCATAATGAGTGTGTAAAATCCTTCAAGATTGTTGATCCCACTTCCTACCGGAGGGAGAGGGCCTAAGGTGAAAAAGATAGAACAATATGAGGGTTTTTTTCCGGTCAGTGACAAAAACACTAACGATAAGAGAATTGTTGTCCGGATAATGGCAAAAAAAAAAAAAAAAATCGACGGGAGGCTGTCTCTGCGAAACGGCCGCTGGGTTTGAGGGGCATAGACTTACCTGCCTTACTCAATTGTGACTTTCTGTGTCTAAAGTTGTCCAATGTGACTAAAGTAGCTATATGTGACTTTGACATATGACCTATGCTCTATGACCTTCCTCGGTTAAATGAAACTAAATCCAACTCAACTCGATTAAATCGTTGGAAAGGACAACTCAATTAAATCAACAATTGTTAATAATAATTAATTAAGGACAGTTAATTAATCGATTACTCAACTATGACTAAAGTAGCTCTATGTGACTTTGACCTATGCTCTACGACCTTCCTCTGTTAAATGAGTTAATCTGAATGAATTAATTAATCTGAAATGAATTAATTATTGATCTGTTAAAATCCAGTTAATATACCGCTCACAACCGATGCGTTCGCGCGCGTCGGTCGCTGTGACGTCATCAAAATTCTTCGTGATTTTCACCAATTTTGCAAATCGACTGTGACTAAACCATAATCACAAATTCTAAAATTCTTTTTGCACTCTTCAATGTCTACCTTTCTCTGTTACGTGAATCTAAAATCAACTCTCTATGTTATTTGGTT